>JAMAHF010000071.1:25473-191465 GCA_023627405.1 Penicillium sp. S1316
TAATCCCCCTTTTCTTTTTACCAAAAAATGGCCCACCAATTTTTTAAAATAACCCCCCCCCCCCCCCCCCCCCCCCGTGGCGCAGGAGTAGTTTTTTGTGCTCCAGGTTAAGCCTGCGTTGCGACTGCCTTGATCTCCAAAACGTGTTTGAGAGTATGTATCATGTGTATCCAGTCTCGCCCGTCCGGCTTTAGCATGAGGACAAGCAACACATGAATCAAGCACTTCGCTAAGAGGGCATTATCGGTCAAAGGCCCTCCCTATCACGCCTCGACGTCGGCAATAATAGCTACACATAGCGAATTTTGTGGACTTTTTTTGGGCAAGGTAGTAAGTATCCGTAGGCAAGTCCGCTGGGCGACGTCGCCACCGACTCTAGCTAGCCGTTTGCGGGGGAAGATCTTCGTTAACGGGCGAAGGCGCCCTACGTATCTGCTCCAAACTATCCAGTCTCGTATTAATAGGTATAGAAGCAGAAATGCTATGGACGCTGTCTTGGTGGATAATGCGAAACGGATAGGTCGGGGTACTTAGCAGTAGTGAGGGCGCATGGGAAAGACCAGCCTATGCCTTTCCATTGGTGGGCTTATGTGGGTGGTGCAACCTTTCTTTTTTCTTGCAACCATCAAGGAAAGGAAGGAGGGAGAAGGAAATGGAGAAGTAGAGTTTTTACGGATATTGTCGCTCTGATGAAGGTCGAAACGGTGGGCCAGTATTAAGTGTATGGGCAATGGCCAGCATCGCATGTGCTCGAATCAAACAGTCTCCCCCATTACTATGTTGCAACCACCATCAGCGGCCACTCAATCCACGCCCTCCTCTCCCCACCAAGAATCACCTCGGCCATGGCAACGAAATGCCGCGCCAATCGATGCGTCCACCATTTGCCCGCACACGCCCTATCAAGCACGATGGCGTAGTGTGCCAGCACTGCCATCGCATAGACGTTACCCTCTTCCATCAGCGCGATAAAATCCGGCGACAGCCGGATGTACCAGGTAAACACACTCGGCGCGTCGTACAGGTGGCCGGAGGAGAGTTGGCTGTGGATTTTCGCCAGGTCATCTCTGCTGCTGGGGGAGGTAGTATCCGGATCGGCCACCGCTGCCGCCTCAATGTCTTCCGGTGGGATGACGGTCAATTGCGTCACCATGGCAAACGTATCTCGGAGACAGGCCAACGAGTCGGATAGGGCACACGTGTGTTGTATCGGCACTGTGCGGTCATCTTCCCACAGCCGACTCAGCCTCGCCAGTTGTTCGTCCTCTACACGGATCCATTCTATCGAACTGTCGTTTAGCGTCGGAGGCAGGTATCGTCGGATAGCGGGGGATAAAGGACCGGACGAGATCCAGTGCTGGCAACGCCAGAAAATGCCAAAGATGTTCTGGATACTTCGGGCGACGCGCGCCGCGGTCGTGCCCAAATCTCGGATGGTCTTCTTCTGAGGGGAGGTCTGATTTTTTGCGGACTGCAGGTGGGCGCCGGACTCTTCACTCGAGTTCGCAAACGTGAAGAGCACTACAAACATGGCGAAGCTGAAAAGAGGCGAGGAATTGTCCTCGGTGATATTCTTGATCGCCTCCGAGTAGCCCGGGAGAGCCTCGTTGACATGGAATGCGCTTTCGGCGAGAAGCCTCTTGGACGTGTCTTGGGGCGAGAGCGAGGCGAGGTGGATGTAGGCGATACTCATGAGGCCATGTCCGACGAAGGGGAAGGCGACTGACAGGCTAGGAATGTCTTCGCGGAATAGTCTCTCCAATGAGGCCGGCTGAGCGAGAGTCGTAGATGTGTAGATCTGGAAGTGGCAGTAGAGTTCGAGGTCACGCGTATCGCTGCGACAGAATGGCATCGCTGCCCCTGGACCCGATACCTGGGCAGGTACTCCGCCAGTAATCGATCGTGACGCATTTCCGACCGCGATCCTGGCCAGCTGTTGACTGTTTGAGGCAGGGGCGAGGACCTTGAAAGAGCACTCCACGGATCGCTGGGCGCAGTTGCCACAAACCGGCTTTTTCTCATCACACTACTGGCGACATTAAACCTCTCTTCCAAGCAAACATGAGAGTGAGATGTATAGTACCTTGATTCTCCGCCGTTTGCACGGGGCGCAGCCATACCTCGACTTACGGTGAAATCTGCGCCCCTTTGGCGCGGGCTGGGGAGTGCTGGCCATATCGAAGACTTTGAGATCTTGTCATTATCACAGGGCTGAGGAAACGACCATTTCTAACGGCTACGTCGATCAGGGTTTATTCAAGGTCGGGAGTTGAGTCGGTAACGCTGACTCTGGGCCCTGAGAGACGTTCTTATAAGGCCAGAATTAACGCTGCAAATCGCAATCAAACAGAGTTTCAGGGCAGCGGTCTGTGCACGCTCGTAATCTGGAGCATGTGTACTCCGTAGGCTAATTTTTGGACAGTCCGTGAGCCCTGTTGGCGCTGGCGGGCAACCCGACCGAGGATCCGCCGGATTCTGGTCAAAGGGATTAACTAGTAGTATTTGAGGTGAGATCAGGCTTGCGGTGGCTGTTTCACACGAAGCCTTGAAACTGGTCTGCGCCAATTGCTGCCCGTTGGCATCTTATTCGAAACCGCGGGCCACTGATAACAGGGACCACTCCCAACAGGGATTATCTTCCGGGCGCAGAGCGAAGGATCACACTTGGACTGCCTCACCACGGTCACGGGGGGTTCAATTGCCGACCGTCGACCATCTCTTGGCGGTTTGCCGGAGATCCGGAATGTTGTTGTTCCGTGGATAGCGGATGCATAGTTATTCCAATCCCGATGGTCGCCTAAAGCCGTTAGCGGGGGTTCCTGAGGCCAAGCGTTGCCAATGCCGACAAGCTTCGCCGTCTCGTTGCAGAGCCAGAGGTGCAGCTCTTGTCGTCGATTTTCATCAGGAAAAACAAATCTCACTTGACTTACATCAGTCATCCATGTAATATAT
The DNA here is from genome assembly GCA_023627405.1 of Penicillium sp. S1316. NCBI lineage: Eukaryota > Fungi > Ascomycota > Eurotiomycetes > Eurotiales > Aspergillaceae > Penicillium > Penicillium sp. S1316. The sequence goes on from JAMAHF010000071.1 coordinate 28,426, forward strand.
CATTAATCCATCTCTTTTCCCTCTGCTGCGACTTCGGCCATCTTCCGGGCCCAGGGCTAAGCGCTTTTCCCCGTTCAGCGCCAAAAACTGGAGCCCAACTGGATCTTCTCGGCCCGGACGACACTCTGACTGGCCAGTCTCGGCCCGGTGTACTGCATCCTTGCTTAGAGGTTGCCCGTTCACCGGCAAAGTCTTCCCCAAGGTAGACCGGCGCTGACGGCAGAGCTTTTCGGGTCTCCAGCTCTCCATGACGCCGGAAAAAAGCGAGATGGTTGGGGAAAAGACTCCCCCGGACAGGGCGTCCCCCTCGCCTGGATTTACGTAGTGAAAGCTCTGCGGTGAGCTGTTTACGGTTGACTTGTGAGCTGCTCAGCGTATCGGAGGCTGGCGATTCCTCAGGATGCCCCGGATGTCCCTCGCGCGAACCCCAAGGAATTGTGGAGAGGGCTGGAGTAGCGAAACCCCGAAGTTTCTGCGGATGGATGCTTTTTAGAAGGCCCTCCCACTTCGCCAAAATCTCTTCCCACCACTTCATCCCTCTCTCTTGCTCATCTTTTTTGACATCAAACTCGCAAGATGGGCCTTCTCACACTGGTCGAGGACCGGCCAACGCCAAAGGCCGTCTACAATTGGCGAATCTACGTGCTCGCCCTCATTGCATCATGTGGCTCCAACATGATCGGATATACTTCTGCCTTTATCGGCACGACGATTACCCTAAGTTCATTCGAAAGCGAATTCGGGCTTGACAAGATGACTTCAGATCAGGTGGATCTTATCAGCGAGAATATTGTCTCGTTGTTCATTGCCGGCGCCTTCTTCGGAGCAATTTTCACATACGCACTGGGCCACTTCATAGGCCGCAAATGGAGCTTGGTCGTCGCCTCTGCCGTCTTTACTCTGGGAGCTGGTCTTCAATGCGGTACAAAGGGCTCTAATGGGCTAGGGATTATGTATGCCGGACGTGTCCTCTCTGGTCTGGGGACTGGCGTTGCGTCGAATATTATTCCCATCTATATTTCCGAACTTGCTCCTCCGGCTATCCGAGGGCGCCTAGTCGGTCTGTACGAGTTAGGCTGGCAGATCGGTGGACTTGTCGGCTTCTGGATCAACGTAAGTTTACTGATATCTGACTGGTCGATATTCCCTAACGCTGTCTCTGTAGTACGGAGTCGAAATGCACATGGCCTCTACACACCAGCAATGGATCATCCCATTTGCTGTCCAAATCATCCCCGCCGGACTCCTCTTTGCCGGAGCGTTGTGGATCAAAGAGTCTCCCCGCTGGCTCTTCCTCAAGGGCCGCCGCGCCAAGGCCATGCAGAACCTCACCTGGATCCGCCAGCTCGACGAGACAGACATCTACATCACCGAAGAGGTCGCTGCCATCGACCAAGCCCTGGAGGAGCAAATCGCCACAGTCGGCATCGGCTTCTGGAAGCCCTTCAAGGCCGTCGCCGCCCGCAAGGCCATCATGTACCGCCTGTTCCTCGGCTGCATGCTCTTCTTCTGGCAGAATGGGTCCGGTATCAACGCCATCAACTACTACAGCCCAACGATCTTTACCAGCATCGGTGTCTCAAGCTCAGCGGTCGGCTGGATGACTGGAATCTTCGGCGTCATCAAGGCCGTCATGACCTTCTTCTGGCTGCTCTTTCTGGTTGACCAGCTCGGGCGACGGAACCTGCTCCTCGGCGGTGCAGTCACCGGTTCCATTTGCATGTGGGTGATTGGAGCTTACATTTGCGTGGTCCGTCCGGAGGATAACCCGACCGACAAGTTGAACGGAGGTGGAGTTGCTGCGATTTTCTTCTTCTACCTGTGGACTGTGAGTAATCCATACATTCTCTCGGTTTTGGAGTTCCCCCGCTAACATACCGGCTAGGCTGTCTACACCCCGACCTGGAACGGAACCCCGTGGGTCATCAACTCGGTATGCCCTCTCTGATCCGAAAAACCACCTACCACATCCAATACTAATACAACCGGGTTCGTACAGGAATTCTTCGACCCAAACATCCGGTCCCTCGCGCAAGCCGCCACAACAGCCAGCAACTGGCTCTTCAACTTCCTCGTCTCCCGCTTCACAAAGCAGATGTTCGCAAAAATGCACTACGGCGTGTACTTCTTCTTCGCAGCCCTCTCCTTCCTCGCCTTCTTCTTCGCCTTCTTCCTGATCCCCGAGACAAGCGGTATCCCGCTCGAAGCGATCGACCGGCTCTTCGAGATTAAGCCCGTGTGGAACGCGCATGCCAAGCTGAAGGTGCAGCTTAAGGAGGACGAGGAGCAGTTCCGGTTTGAGATTAAGGAGGGCGTCTTTGGGAAGGATGCTGAAGGGCCCGGGCAGGCGCATGTCGAGAATCAGTCGCCGGTTTTGCCGTCCGAGGAGAATCATCGTGATGCTGCGACGGAAGCGTGATTGGGATTTTGGTTTTATTATGACTTCAATAGATATATATATATATATAGATATACATAGATTAAGGCATTTGCTTGTATAGATAGAATAGACTTTATGACACCTCAACTCGTGAATTACAACTCATATACCTGCTGTATAAAGTGAGTGTGCCTGTTCTCATCGCCAGGTGCAGCGCTGTACGCGGCGCTGTCATAGCAGAGCTACATTGGCGCTGCCGTGTGTTTTGGAGTGGGCAGGCAACAATCAAATAATCACGCTATATAGTCTCACTAGACTAATCTAATTAGGGAGAAGAGGTCACTTGTTAATTATAAAAGATTTAACCTAATCTATATATATCAGAATAAATTCCTTAAACTCTGCACCTTAAGCAATTTAGAAGCTTCCTAAATACTAGGGCCCGCGCAGAGAGCTGGCCCGAGCTTAAGAATGCTATATATTAATAGTTCTTGCGCGCGCAGGTATTAACTATAATATCTCAAGAGGCTATATGGATGAAGGCGCGCCAGTACTAGTCACAGATATTGTCACAGTGTACAGGCTATAGGTGTGCGATCCGAGTAGATCAAACCATAGGATCTAGTTATAGTGACCTTTTTGGTATATTTGGAAACATGCTTGCCTGTACACATGCTTTTATATATAGGCACTAACACTTCTTAAAATCCTAATCTGCGCAGGATAGGATCTCTTCATTTCTATCTCTATAATATAATAGAACAGACCTGAAAGAAACAATTTATAGTTACTCTTGTGTTACAGCATTCATAGCATTGCAGTGGAGATTAAGCAATCCCTGCACGCGTGGCTATACCACAGCAAGCATGGTAGCAAAATTAATACTATGCAGCAGGAAAGAGAGCAATTAGATAAAAGAGTTTGCATAGAAGCCCTAGAGCCCTAAAAGCCAGAATAATACTATACTATAAGTGGCAAGACCAAGATCAAATAAGAGAAGCGCGTGGAAAAAGCTTCCCTCCAGTAAAACACCTGCCTTTTTTTGTGTACACCCCTCATACGGGCTTGTTGACTTTGTCCCTTCCTCTCACTTTATTTATTCCATGGCATATAGTAATGATACCAAATCTTATATGATACTGGTATGAACAATACAAGAGCCTACTATTAGAAGACTGGATGACTGCGGGTTCCACGCACACTCAGCAAACAAGGCAACTGTTGGCAATCTGTTATATTTTTCTTCTGCTTCTCACAGTTACTGCACTGCAAAGGGCATGGTGCTTTCCTGGGTGTCCATCGGGGGTAAGTTGATAGGTGAGGTCTCGAAAGAAAAGTTTCTTCGTGATCCCTACCATTGTTTATTATCATGCTGCGTCTTCGGGTCTTATTGGATATCAAGGGTTACTGGCTAACCCTTTAAAGTTGCTTACAGTAGGCGGTTCCTTCCCCCAAAGATATTGACGATGACCGATAGCCTCTTTGGTGACGATGTCTATCAACCCCTGCCGGCCGACCCTTGCGACAGAAATTCACAATATGCCCCCCCTCCTGGTAACTTTGGTCGCACCCTCCTTCGCTCCAATATGTCTCTATCTCAATCCTCAGAAGATAAGACAAATTCAAAATATTTCTCCCCAGCTTTGTCAAGTACCAAACCTATCCACAAAGACGAGCCCATAATATCCCGCATTTCACCCCACGACGACACCTCAGACAACTCAATTTTTGCTCGTAATAATGGCCTCAAATTGTCGTTAGGTGCATCGAATGTGGAGATGCCGCAAATAATCAGAAGCCAAAGCGAAAGGTAACTTGGCACTTGTCTTGAAAATGAAATTTCAAAAGGCAGCTCTGATAGGCTGTTGCAAGGTGTCGATACGATTGTTTCACAGATTGCCATTGCAAGAAAACACTTGAAGAGAAAGCCAACAGCCCGAGACGGATGGCCTCGTCGACGGAGCTAGATCCAAATCTTAGGTCAAGAAGGTTATACATAACTGATGCTATGGTGTCCAGGAGAATCACTTGCGGGATCTTATGATTAGCTTCAAATGAGCGGTTGATCAGCGAACAGAATTGTTCCATGATGGCCCAAACCCTTGATACCCTCTTGTCTATGTTTTCCAGGAAATTTTCATCCCGACAAGAGCGTGCCTGATTTAGGTATGGCAAGAATGGCTCATGAGAAATGTTGTTGAAGGAGAAAAACGGCCTTTCACCACTGTGTAGGGCCATTGCTGTGTCACATCTATGGCAGAGTCAGCCATGTCGAGGAACCCATTAATAAGAAAACAGACCGAACGATCTCAAAAAGTAGCTTTGGAATATCTTTGAGCGTATCGATGCCTCCTTTTAAATCAATCATTGTGCGAAGGCCAGCCATATGGTGCCTGCTGGACTCACAATCACCCGTGACATGAGCATACCATGCCACGGCCAGCACTACATTTAAGGTGGAGTCCGACAGCTTTGTCGCTTCATCATCAAGCAACAACCTTTCCTGTAGAAGCCGAACAGTCTTCATATAATGCAGGGATGCTGACCGACTAGCCATGGAATTGACGGGGCCAGCCATCCAGGCAGAGTATGCTTAAGTCGCAAAGATCATGGCATGGAGATAGGCAGCATCAAATGTCAAGGCCTGCATGAATACGAAAGGACTCGTTCTGTCAAAGGCGACACAGGACTCCAAGGAGAAAACGACTCGCTTAGCAACAGATGAGACTATTGATAAATATCAGATGAGATACAATAGGCGGATTTAGGAGAGGGGCGGGGAGGAGACGAAGAGTAGTGTTACATTCAAGAACTCCAGCTATCATAGGCGGCTCCACCGTTTTAGAAAACGGTATGAAAGACAAATCGGAGCCAACTTTTCTTGGAATGGCCGATCAAGGCTGAATCAACGCGACTAGTTGCTATGTTGGCTCTTTAGTGATATCTTGAGATATTATTAACTCTCCTCGGTTCAAGGGTCGGGATTTTTCTCGGTTTTTCCCCAGCATCACATGCTTTCTTATTAGCGCCCGGGTCTCGGGATCGGTCTTCTGCATGCTAGTGATTACAATGAACGGCAACTGTGCTATTTGGAGGTGAGACTCTGCTCAAAAAACATGTAGGGTGTGCACATTAGGCGTACCGGATGATGCGGACGATGGATTGGTGGCAGGCATGTCGGAGGTAATAGATTTTGCGATAAACCTCCAGATGTGCTGTCCGCTGCTTATCGGCAGAGTATTGACCTAAATAGGGAGTGAAAGTCTGTGCCCGCGGTCAATAGAGACTGGACTGTTTCCCTATATAGGTGAAGAATGAGGTGGGTGCAAGCTTGGGGTGGCCTATGCGCAGTTTTAAGTTGGGGCCCATCCACACCAAAAGAGCCGCCCCACTTGAGATTATTTTCCTCTTAAGGAATAGTGCGAGCGTAAGGGAATATTATTGTGATATTCTGGTCAAAACTGTCACGGGCCAGACCCCATATTACTTCGCGGCTTTGCCGCTCCTATTTCGCCTTCATCATGAGCCACCTCCACCCCTGTAAATTTAATATATCTGAGCTAGTCTCTCTTTCTCGCTTTAAGCTGCTCAGACGCAGTGTGCGGCCCAGTCAATTCGAGTCCCTTTTGGCTGTACCCTTTCACAAGAACTGACTTACCGCTAGAGCAAAATGCAAATAGCAGGCTCTTTGGAGAAAATGTCACCGGCTTGGCTAAACCCGTAATGTAATTCCGGATAAGCCGGACACCCACCACCATCAGGAATTTTTGAATCAGGGTATCTCTACCAAAATTGAATCGATTCGTCCTAAACTAGCGATTTTTACAGCGATTAATCTGATGCCCAATCTCCCCACATCCACTACATGGAGCCCTCTTGCGAATCAAATCTGCCTGAGTAGCTGATTCGACTACCTCATGCGATACCACCTGGCTATCTTCAACTGGCTGGTCTGACTGTTGAGCTTGCTGTAGGCCATCTGCGATAGATAATCCTCCCTCATGTGCTATCTGCCGATTCGGCCGTGTACGTTCCTGGCGTTTCTTCTCATCCGCTCGGCGTAGACTAGCGATTTCCTGCGCTAGTAATGCAGCGTTATGCATCGTTATAGCGCATCCTTTGATAATCTAGTTTAGTATAATCTTTGACGGGGTCAGAGGGGTGTTTGACGGCTGCTTTAGAAGTTGCTTAAGCGAGGAAGCTTGCTTTTGTAGCTGAATCACGGTCATAGGCGTTTTCGGCGTGAATTGGCTAGATCTGCTGCTTGGTCGGCTTCCTGGTGGTGTCGGCGTTCGGAGCGAGATATTTCGCTTAGAAAGCACACGTTCCGGGTCAAACGGTGTAAGGCCAGTAGCAGCGAAGCAAGTCTGGATAGTCTGCGGTTGAGAGGCCTCGATACGCGCCCAAGGGTAATCTGCGAGAAAGTCGAGCTTATTGATGTAGTTGTAGCTATATCGGGCGAGGTCGCCCACGAAGCGAGTAACTGTATGCGCGCTTAAGGGGAGCAACCCACCCAACATCAAGCGGCTATAGTAGATGTGAGGAATGCGCTGGTATACAAAGCGGTATAATATCATTTTCGGCGCAGATCCGATCTAATTGAGGTGTAAGGTGGCTACCGTGGCCATCAAGAATCTATAGCCGATATTTGCCTCGTACGCGCCAATTTGTATGTGGGATAAAGTGCCTCTGTAGTCAGCGAGGGCCCATCTCGTCAGTAGCCCAGCCGTTATTTGAAACCTCGATTCGCCAATCGCTAGGCAAATTCGATTGAAACCAGCCAGTTATTCAAACCTTGCCTTGAAATATCACACATGGCGATAGTACGTACCCATCGGCGCATATAGTCTCGATAGCACGCAGCCAGGAGGATATTGGCAATCTCTTGTACGGTAGAGGGCCTAGGCGCTGCTCCACGCGAATACATAGAGATAACCTATTCAAATAGTGAATCCCCTTCGAGTTGAGTCATTTTTTTTTGCCTATGGTGGTGTTTATCCACGCGTGAGGATACACCTGCGACGCCGTCATGCAGTCTGGAGAGCGGTATAATGTATAGCGCCGCCGCTACGTGTAGAGATGTGATATTGCCCTTCTGAAAATCCTGAAAGGCTAGAAAGATCTTGCCCTCCTGCTCAGCAGATTTTTGCCAGGATTCAGAGCGTTTCAGTGGCGTGCGTTGCTGGTTGAAGCGGAGCGTGTAGAGAGAGAGAGACGCGATTTTGCTAGGGTATCCGGTTTAGCCGGGAATTACTCCGTCATTATGGCCCTCGAGGGCCTGTAGTCCCAGTTTTCTAGCGCCAACGGTTCGAAAACCTGGTACACGTTAATATCAGCCATACAACATGGGTACTGAAATCATATGCCGATTTGGGCCTAGTCTCGTTCTAATTTCTGATCGACCGTAAGATTATTTATTTACCGCTTTTGACAGAAGACCTACCTACTTGCGCTATGCTTGAAAGTGGATCCAACCTCAAAATGATCGCTCTATACTTCGGCCGAAAATACGCAGTAGGGATCATGATGGGACTCTACGGGTATAAAGATGGCCGCAGGGCTCTGGGCCCTCGTCATACGTGCTTTGCTATTAACACCTCAAATTCCTAAGTCTTCGGTATCCGCTGCGTCCACCAATCTCTGCTCATTTTTTTTTCTCTGGAACAGAAACAAGATGCATTCCCTGCAGGAACATAGGGAGGGCCGAGTCGTTGACGCAAAAGTCGTTCCCTCTAAGGACATGTCTCCTCTGCCGGAGAACTTCGGTCCAGTTTTTTTTTAAAAACCAATTCCGGACTAAGATTGAGCTGCCGACTAAAAAGGATTATCCTTCCGTGGGAGGCTCATATGCAATTGTCTCCGGCTCAAACAGCGGGCTTGGATTTGAGTCAGCGAGGCACCCCCTGTCCCTTGGTTTGTCGCATCTGGTGATGGCGGTGCGGTCAATTGAAAGAGGCAACATAGCAGCAAACAAGCTCCGCGGCGTGAATTCCTCTGCAGAGATCATGGTTTGGCAGTTAGACATGGAATCATATGACTCTATACAGTCATTTGTTTGCAAGTGCCAGGACAGTCTTCCACGTATCGACATTGTCATCCTGAATGCCGGTCTCTGCCCCATGACTTTCTCAACTGTCCCTGTTACCGGCCACGAGAAAACCATACAAGTCAATCACATCAGTACGGTGTTCCTGGCCGTTCTCTTACTTCCCGTTTTGAAGAGTAAATCTAACGGCAAAAACACACCACGGCTTACCATCGTCAACTCGATTATGTCCCATCTATGCCAATTTCCTAACCGGAATAAACGACCTATTACGCCCTCCTTTGATGACACAACTTCAATCCCGTGGAATCCAGAAGAGAGATACGGGGTATCCAAGCTACTATGCCAGTTGTTTATCGTCAGGTTGGCTGAGTTTATCAGCCATGAAGATGTCATTATAAACATGGTTGACCCGGGGCTCACGAAAGGCACAGCTCTATCACGCGATGCTAAGGGGGCTACGAGACTGACCGGGAAGATATTTTTCTCCATCGCAGGAAGGCCTGTGGATAGGGGAGCGGCGACCTACATCGATGCTGTCTTGGGACACGGCAAAGAGTCTCATGGTTGTTTGCTTATGAACTGCAAGATTTCTCCGTGAGTTGCAACTCGTTGAGTGTATGTCTGATAATATAACATAGCGCTAACAAAACTCTCCCACATTTTCAGACTAGCTTGTTGGTTCTACACTGACGGCAAGGTATTAACTGACCTGATCTGGACCGAGACACTTCAAGAACTCAATTTCGCTGGCGTTAAGGAAATTATTTCTTCGATGCAAACAACTGCTCAAAAATAACGAACTGCATTTTGCGCCGTTGCGTTGACGGACTGACTAAAGGAGGATGAGAAGGGCTGTAGTGGCGAGTGGCGTGCAGAGATGGGAAGGTGATGTTGGTGGGGTCAAGGCTTCGTGCCGTTTTGCAACAGGAGGAGATAGTTGTTCATACTGGGTTGGGATGCTTGAGTTGAGACCATGTTATGGTGGGGGTAGTTATTTGCTGGCCGGGGAACACGGAGGTCACGAATGATCGGGTGAATGGCCTTGCATTCTGAATATCTGCGGAAATGACAATATTTTATGTACAGGAATCGACTAAACTATGTAAGGAAAAAGGGCCGTCTGAGATTATTGCTCCAATCGTTGTATTGCAAGAATCCTGAAGGATCGTTGGATGGTGAAGGATCCGATCTAAATACCAGAGTCCGATGTTCTCAGGATCTGTATCCGTATGATTGACCAATTATGTAATGAATATACTTACTGAAGGCTATTTTGGTGCAGCTGCTATAGATTTCTTCTGCCTTCTTCCCCTTAGATGACCCTTGAGCAAGGAGCCTAACAACGACATGTTATATCTACAGTCCTATGGACGGCGAAAATTGTCAAGTTCATATTGAAGATTTCAATGTCACTTCCAGCGTCTGCCTGTCAGCCTTTCTGTGCGACAAGGTTGAACCCAATGTCCGGTATTGATTGCACTAAGACTGACCCGTACTAGAGAGCGTGTGTAGCAGGAGGAAACCTGACCACTGGGGAAGGCCATTTTTAATATCACCAGAATAAGCGATACACTGCAAAGAGTATAATTACCGGCATTAGAGACTATCATACCCTGTCGCCTAAAAATACCCAACATCCGGCTGACAAGTGGTGTTTAGGGGAGGAAGCTCGGCTTCTAGCAGGTATGCCTGAACGTGCTGGACAAAACATGCTGACGCACTGACGAAAGCTGTGTGTCCGACCGAGTTTTGTACCAAAACAACGGAGCCGGGGAATACTGATGACATCTTATAAGCCCTGTGGCAATGGTTAGTTGAGATGAATAGAGTATTTAGATCAGGTGGGGGACACGTACCCTCTCTTTGGCGCAACCGGGTCGACCTCCGTCGTCACAAACAAGATCGGATTCGACGTGTGCCTCGTTTCTGTAATCGACCCCTGAAGTCTTCCAGATTCGGGGAGAGAAACGTCGAAAGACCGGCACGCGACGCCATTTGCATTATTCGGCCACACGTCGCCAAAGAACTCACTTTGCTCGTTTAAGAGATCGACGTACTCTTCAAACTCGCCGAGACTTGAGAACTTGGAACCGCTTGGGCCATCAACGCATTTAATTATCGTCGAAATGTCCTTCGTACTCGTGTTCCCGGCAAGATTGTAGTTGCATGGACTTGCGGGTATTGATCCGCTGACCACTGCTGCTGCGTATGCGGTAGTATCGCCTTGCTCAAGACCTGTCAGGATAGTTGCAAGGTTGGGGAACCCTTCGAGCGGAGTATACATCGATTGAAGAATGAGCTGCTTGAGGTCGGAATATGTCGCCAGCATCGGTAGAGGACAGCTGCCCGAGGGTGCAATGGGGACAGGGCTATACTTCAAACCCGAGAGCAGACTGTCCAACCTCGCGCTGATATTCTGCACCGAAGGTCCCCAGAACGAACATTTGTTCTCACCTGCCTCGAAGCACGACTGGATAAATATCTCAAGCGCCTTGTCAGCGTCGTAGAGGTTTGATTTCCATCCCAGATTATAGTAATCCTCTGCATCGACAACTCCGTCGAGGATCATTTTGCCGACGTTATCGGGGAAGAGATGCGCAAACGTCGCACCAAGAACAGTCCCGTAACTGACCCCGTAGTACCAGAGCTTTGTATCATTCTGCCCAGTGGCCTTTTGCTCAGCCGTGACGTACGAAAGCATATCGCGCGCGACAGCCGGTGTGCTTACGAACGCAGCGGTGCCATTCGAGCCTCCAACAATCGGAGTGCATGCCTCGCCAAATATTTCTGCGGCGGAAAACTGCGTTGCAGTCGATGTCGAGGACGCATTAGATATCTCTGGATAATACAGGTTCTCAAATTGCGCTCGTCCTTGCGGGTAATCTGGCCAGCAGTCTACAACCGGACCGCTGCGACCGACACCTCGGGGATCGAATCCGACGATGTTGTGCTGGCCCTCAACAACTTCTGTGAGCCCTGCTCCTTCTGATAGAACAGCTTCGACACCCGAGCCCCCAGGTCCACCTGCACATATTAGACCATTAACTCAACGAAGAAGGGCTAGGGAAGACCCTACCTGGATTGATAAGCAAGCTGCGCGTATCCTTGGTCACATTAGTCGCAGGTAATTTGATAAAAGCAATCGCGGTATTCCCCAGCGATGGGTTTCCATAGTCGAGTGGGACCTTGAGTCTAGCGCACGTGTAGTTTTCGAAACAAGGGGTCCAGTGGAGGTCGGAAGATGCGGGTAACTGGTCTCTGTCAGTGATGCCCTGCGCTGCGACTGGGTCCTTCAACTTACCGAGCTCCAGTCGTCGAGGGTGATGTTCGGAGCACTAGCTCGCTGCGTAAGGGTGGCCTGCGCCAACGGGAGAGCTGCCGCGAAAGCGAGGCCCTTTATCAATATCGAGGGTTCCATTTCGAGTTTTGCAAATGAACGCTTGCAAAGCGATGTGATGATAGCTGATCAAGTACATACCTCGACCACGCCTTGCGACCTTTATTTATATACCATTCTGACATTTAGGCCACGGAATTCAGGGATGGCTATGCATCAAATCCTGCTCGCAACTGCACAAATCAATGTGAGGCTTATTATGGTGTATACAGATCCCCCAGGTTTTCTATGACGCTGTTTGGCTGCGATCACAAATCATCGATCGACTGGGGGCCAAAAGTGAGCTATAATTATCGAGTGGAGCAGGCTTGCGAGCCGCGTAGGGTTTAGCCGTAGCGAGGCGGCCAATTACTCAGGTACAGGCACCAGCATTGTCGGCGCTCGGACAACTCAGTCCGGATCAGCGGTCGCCGTACTCTGGGTAGAAGCTGGTAAGCAAGCTTTCTCCTTTGTTATTAATGTGGTTATCAGGCATTCCGAAATAGAGCACCAAGCTTCCTCCGGTTGCGCTTCGCGAACACAGCCAGCATCTTCTTACAAATCGAGACCAAGTACTGCAGCGTCCACGGAGACCATGTCCTCGCTAAAGCAATTCCGAACCGGGTACTATCCTAGACCTCTTTTATTTGCGAAATCATAATCACTCATCATGCTTGAACCGGTGTCCAACGACTTGCATGGAAGCAATGGTGCGCCGACCGTTCGAGTTTCGAGCCCACATAAAAGAACAGTTGCGGGATAGAGACAATTGATATATCGAACATTACTCCACCATCATAGCGCTGTATATATCAATGACGATGACCATGGTCATGAGCATAATCAAGTCAGGTGGGTAAAAGCCTCGACATTCGGTGCCAAGTTCAAGCGCGCGGTCCTTTCGCAACAAGCTAACGCAAGCTGTGTAGCGACCATGGTTCCTAGCCTGAGGCATTTTGCGATTCATTCCCGAAGCGGGGGCCGCGCAAGTTGAGATCCCATGCCATGGAATCCAAGACATTTGCGAGGCTTTATGTTCGCTTGGAGAGATGGCCCTGGGGCAGTTCGTCTATATGTCCCCTCCACGATTATTGTGGGATCCATTTTCTCGATTTCTCGGCCAACATGACCAAGTCCGGCACGAATTACGTCGCCTTCTCAATAGCAGAGTCCAGCGTTTGTCTCAAACATCCAGCTTAATTGAGCTCGCAGGCTGATTTCGGATGTGGCGTGGTGTCGCTCTCCAGCCAACCACAAGAGGCAACTGGGGCTCGCCACGCAAGCTGAATCGTCAGCGTCCACAAAAGCTTTTTGGGTGGAGACCTTCGGCGATGTGTATACATGCGATAAAATTGGAACTGCCCACAGATCCACGAATCGGATCTTGGGTCGGGATTAGCAGAACTGTCAAGGCGTGGCTTGCTTCGTGGACTCCCAGCCACTGATTGAGGATGATTTGCCTTTGCCCACAGGGGTATTTAACTCCAGAACTCCAGTCAGTCCTGGGATCGTCATTTTGGAATTCCACAGGCAGATCACAGACATTCGTTTAGCATTCTGTTGCAGTGTCACCATGTTGTTCAATCGATACTCGGCTGCCATTGCGGCCGCGGCGATCATCCAGTCCGTCGCTGCTCAGACCTACACCGACTGCAACCCTCTTGACAGTATGTGCTGAACCCAAAGCCTCTCCTTAATCACCTACTGATGATTCGTCAGCAACCTGCGACCCGGACACCGGCCTTGCTACGTACAGATTCAGCACCGACTTCACCACCGGCGACTCCTCGTTCGATGGCTGGAACACCACCTCTGGAACCGTGACGAGCACTGACCTCGGTGCCTTGTTCACAATCACCGAGCAGGGCGACGCTCCGACGATCGAGACCGAGTTCTACATCTTCTTCGGATATGTCGAGGTGAAGATGCGGGCTGCCAATGGCACTGGTATCGTCAGCACCGCCATCCTCGAGTCTGATGTTCTTGACGAAATCGACTGGGTATGATTCCCCTTCTTTTCCTTCGATCTCTGGCCGTCTGCTGGGTTACGCAGGGTCTAACACCTACCAGGAACAAGTCAGCACCTACACCGACGAAATCCAAACCAACTACTTCGGCAAGGGGAACACGACCTCCTACGACCGCGCCACAACCGTCACCGTCGACACCCCCGAAGACACCTTCCACACGTACGGAATCGAGTGGACCGCAAGCGCCACGAACTGGTACATCGACGGCGCCGTCGTGCGCACCCTCAACTACGCCGACGCCGTCGACGGCACAAACTACCCGCAGACACCCATGCGCGTCCGCATCGGCATCTGGGCCGGTGGTGACCCCGATAACTCGGAGGGCACGATCGAGTGGGCTGGTGGCGAGACCGACTACACCGCGGGACCCTTCAACATGTATGTTGAGTCGGTCAGCATCATCAACTATAACCCCGCCGACACCTATACGTACACCGACCAGACAGGTGATTATACGAGCATCACTGCTGCGAACGGGACTTCGGATGGGACGACTCTGTCAAGCTCGAGCTCGAGCTCTAGCTCGAGTTCCACTTCGACTTCCAGCTCAAGCACTGCACTCATTGCTACCACAAGTGAAGGATCGAGCACCACCGGTTCCGCAACTGCTACCCCCAGCGCTAGTGGCATCGTTTTCAGTTCATCTGCCTCGATTGATGGCTCGAGGTGGTCTTCTGCTGTGGGAGCGTTCTGTGCAGTCTCCCTTGCAACGCTCCTGACTACGATGATGCAGCTCTAGATAGTCGAACGCAGACACTATGTTGTCGCAAGCTTAGTCCTAGCTCCGTATTAATTATTGAGCCTAGTTGACGCGAAATAATTATCCAAGTTCCATAAACTACTTTCTATTATCCATAAATAACACTAGACCTCACGGGCCTTGTCCACAATACCACCCTTGTTACTATCCTGAAACTCCGAATCAGGGATAACCGCAGTTATTACCTCGGTTCCCTCGAACTTCGCGTTGATTTCCTCGAGCTCGAGCCCCTTGGTCTCAACAAAGGTGAAGTACGCGATGACGAGAAAGACGAAATCCCAAGCAGCGTTGATGAAGTAGAATTTCCACCCAAGGTCTGCCATGGCGTAGGCCAGTGCAAAGGATGCGAGCAGTCTGAGTAAAATGGCCGGTGGTTAGCAAAAGGGGAATCGTATCTGGTTGGCAGGGAACGTACCCAAATCCAGAATCGAGCATGCGGAAGATGGCAATACCCGTTGTACGCAGCTTGAAAGGTGACACCTCAGTGGGATACAAGCTTGTCATCGGCGTTACAGAGAAAGCATAAAATCCCTGGAAAAGAAATATAACAGCAATCGTTCCGTAGATGCCAGATGTGTCGCTACTATTTCCGTAATCTAGTAACAATTCAATTAGTCGCGAGTGGGATAGAGCAGGTTCAGTGATCACTCACGTTTGATGAGACCTCCGATCATAAGTAGTGTGGCGATCATGCCACCACCACCAATGAACATTTGTTTCCTACGGCCGAGTACATCGAGCATGAAACTCCCGAAGATGGCAACAGCGAACGACCAACAGTTGATGATAACTTGGACTTGAGTCTGTGTAGCAGTGTTTGTGATGCCAGCTTGGCTGAGGATCTTTGTCAAGTAGAATCTAGAAACTACGGGTTAGGGTCTTCACCTTGCAAGATGGAACGAGGTTCATGAACTTACGAAATGATAAAGTTACCGAACATATTGATCATCGGGCCAAACGTGCAGAGGATGACAAGCCTCTTCCTGTTCGCTTTGGTGGACACAATCTCCCTCCACGGATTACGAGGGTACTCCTCAGCCTCGCGCATAATGGTGTCCTTGATTTCACGAAGTTGCTCGTCTCCCTTCTGTAGGTCCGTTTTGTTCTTTCCCTGCATAAGGATAAGCACTTCAAGGGCTTCGTCGCTCCGGCCTTGAGCGATCAGCCAGCGAGGGGATTCAGGAACAAAAGGGACAATGGCGACAGAAAGCAAGCTAGGGATAAACTGCAAAAGCGAAGGCAATCGCCATGACCAGGTACTCTCGATGTTCTGGCTACCGTAGTTGACAATGGACGAGAGCAGGCTGCCGACATAGTAGCACGAAAAGAAGAGGCCAAGGACCCGGGCACGGTTGCGAGGGGGCAAGAGCTCTCCAAGTAGGGTAGGCGCTGCACCATTGCTAATTGCAGAACCGATGCCGACAATGATGCGGGCGACGACAAACATGCCGATGTTCTGAGCGGCTGCCTGGAGGATGATGCCGATAATAGTGATACCCGCAGCGATATAGATGGCTGGACGACGACCAAAATAGTCAGGGACCGGTTGCATGAGGAAAGCACCCAAGATTCCACCCATCCACATAGCGGCATTGTTAAGGCCTTCGGTTGCGGTAGTCAAGTGGAAATATTCGGAGTAGGAGGGGAGGATCAAAAGGCCGTTCATGACGGACGAGTCATATCCTAGAGTCTGCAAATGTCAGCAGGTCGAGTTCTATGCTCATGTAGGATGTAACCACCCACAGCTGAGTTGACAATAGTTGCCCCTAGAAGCAGGGGCATGAGCACCCGGTGGTCAGCCGGGACCCATCGTGAGAGGTGTTTTCGCTCAAAGGTCATGTTTATCAATGAATGCCAATGCTCGTTGCATATCCCAGAATTGTTGCGACATGACTTATATATACATTGTAGACGTCGACGGCGTGTCAGTTCCCAGCTATCCAACCCCACTCACGAATGCGTTATCAATGCCAATGTCCGAAAAACGCTTAAAACTTAGAATTTGGAGTAGATAGCTCGGGTGAGCTCGCGCTGGTTCGATTACCCCACAGATTTTTAGCGTGCAATTTAGTGGCAGCCAATGGATATTAGTGTGTTGATAAGAGATTTGACTAAACCATGCACCCCAACATCAGTCTTCGGCCATGTGCGTTGAAAAGTGGGCGCATTGGGCTAGCTCACTTTGCCACCGGCTGGCACCGTAGATAACGTATTTAACGCTCGTGGTCTTGTGAGATGTCAGCGAGTTTGAAGCGCTATCAAACATTTCGTCACATCCCAAACCACAAGACCGCATCCCGGACAAGTTCGGAAATATCAAGACAAACGGCGTGCACCGACACAAACATGCCCGCGCAAGTAACGGAATGGCCGGCTTGGGCCGAATACACCACCGAAGGCGCGAAGGAGGCGCAGGATCCTGAATTCCTAGCGGTCAAGAAGGCAATCATTGCAGAATATGGTGCCGAGGCCCTTCGCCAGAGCTGGATTAAGGTATGCAATGACCTACGGGTCATTACCGACGAGATAGCAGAGAAGGGTGGTAGTATCATACCAGTCTTCGATACGACCCAGATGCTCCAGAATGGCTTCACGGACGCACAAAAAGAAGAAATTAAACGTGTCGGCACCTTCATATGCCGAGGCACCATTGCAGAAGATGAGACAAATGCGCAATACGCGAGCCTCAAACGTTTCCTTGCGGACAATGAGGGATCGATCCAGGCGTGGCCAAAGGAAAGTCCATCCATGCTCATCCTGTACAACTCGCCCACTCAAAACAGCCTCCGGTCACACCCTCGCCAACTCCAACTGCAGCGCAAACTGAATGAACTGTGGCATGATTCAACTGGCGAGTCCTCCTCCGACCCTCTGGTTTACCTGGATGGTGTTCGCGATCGAGCCCCAGGATCGCCATTTCTCGGCCTAGGTCCGCATATTGATGCCGGCAGTCTTTGCCGTTGGGCTGACCCGACATACCGAAGGGTTTACGACAGTATCTTCTCCGGGAATCCAGAGCAGTTCGATCCTTACGACATGACTATCCGCAAAGATGCAAACCAGGCTTTGTATGAAGGCATAGCACACTCGAGGGTGTTGCGGACTTTCCAAGGGTGGACTGCTCTGACACCCACCGCCCCGAGGGAAGGGACGATCATGATGTATCCGAACCTCAACGCCACCATCGCATATATGCTGCTCCGCCCTTTCTTCCGACCTCCCGCAGATCCAAGGGTGGATGTAATGGATGCAGAGAATTGGACCCTTGATGACTCTTCGGGGTGGTTTCCGGGAACATTCAAGCCACAAAGCCAGCGCCTTAGCCGGTCTTCCCATCCCCATCTCCGCCTGGAAGAGTGTCTAGTGCACGTTCCCGCTGTTAACCCAGGCGACACCGTTTGGTGGCATTGTGATGTGAGTCTCTTATCCTTTCGAATCATGTCAAACATTTGCGAGTATCATTGCTGATTCCACCAATCATCCGCAGCTCTGTCACGCCGTGGACACAGAACATTTGGGAAAGCAGAATGCGTCTGTCGCGTTTATCGCCTCGTGCCCCACCACACGGGTCAATGAGGAGTATGTCAGAAGGCAGCTGACTGCCACCTTGGAGGGTCGGCCCGCACCAGACTATGCAGAAGGCAATGACCTCGATGAGACGAAGTTGAAAGGGTATGTCGGGCTTGACAACATCGGCCCAGAGGCTCGCAAGGCATTTGGTTATCAATTGGTAGAGGGCCTATGATTCGGGTCACTTTGTCTCCTTTGTGGATTTTCGAGATGATCGGGGTTGTTTAGTTTGTGTCCCAAGGCTGTAGCCTGCCCTGACCAGGGCTCTATAAACAAAACCAACCTCTGTATATGAATCGAAATCGAGTATTGCAACAACCACTTGGGCACTCTTAGTTGATGGGCAGGCTATGTATGCAATCTCGAAGTATTCCAGCTGCGCAATTTGCGAGTAAGTTCCATGACTTCACACTCTCTAGCAAGTTAATAGCAGCGTGAATCGCCTCATGATACTCCTCAACTTCTCCGTGCAGATTGGTCTGGCACTGGCGAACAAGGAGAATAGCTGACACAAATATGTGGTGGGAGAGGGCCCTATTTCTCTTTCAGTATGGATTGCATCGAATATCAAATCACTTCAGGACATGTCCTCAATACGTACCACTGCTTGCGCAAGGACGATGGCTGGTCCCAATTGCGATTTATCCAGATAACGCTCATGGCCGAGCTTACGCTTACCGCTTCTGCCCAGCCATAGTCATCGTGATTTGCCAGCCATTGGGCCTGTAGAGTACGGTGGAGGCGAAGTCGGAGATGTAAAAGGACCAGGGTAAGATCGTAGCGCTGCCATTTTATCCACGGCTGGCTGCTCTCCAAACGACTTAACCCTTCGCTTTCAGGGTCTATATCGGGCTGGAGATGTGGGGGTAATGTATCGATGATCTGTGCGAGCTCGTGATCGGCGCTCCGGACAGCTTTAGTTAACTCGTGAGATTCGATGCCTGATCGTATCCTAGCGCGGAAACGGTACACGGCAATTGCTGAGCGTGCCATAAAGATGTGGTAATGAACCTGATCATAAATAGCCTCCTCTGTCTCCCGCGACGTGGCCCGAGGAAGCGGTACATCAAAGTCCACGTCATCGATCACAGGTGGCCGATAGGGGAGATTTAGCCTGGCTCCGGCCCAGGAACGTCAGCAACTAGCAAACAAGAAACATGTGCTAACCCATCACCTCGGGCAGTCACCGCATAGGAACCAAACCCCGGGTTTATGCGTTCTCATCGAATCCTATTCCATATTATGGAGGGGAACAGGTGAAGCCAAAGCGCAAGAAAGAAATAATGACTCACCATTCACAAATAACAAGAGTCCACCATAACCGATGTTGGGCTTCTTCGCTCAAACATGAACCAGCGACACCAGAGTACGGTGTATTCAACCCAATATTTTGAGCGACAAGAAAAGCAGATCTCCACATATGCTGGCCGAGGTCGATATCTCCCCAAGTATTGAAGCACATGCCGAGAACCGCTACGGCCTGAACAGTGTGGATGCTGGGGACCCTCATGAAGTCGGCACGCGCTAGAGCAAATATGGCTGCATCATACCAGATGCGGGACATCTCTCGACGCCTTTCGAAGCCTAAAAAATCTCTTAGTTTCCTTGCGATTCTGGGGGAAGTTTTCAATTCTTCCACGGAAAACAGCATACCTCCCGGGAGAATTAGCGTTTCAGCTTCATCGTCCCCCATCATAAGGAGTGCAGCCTGCGAAAATCTTACACTCAGTACACCAGTGTATTAACATATTGCATAGTCTTCCACTATGAAAACCAATTGGCAATATGTCGTGTGTTGCATTAATAGGCACCAAACACAATTGCCGCATAGTGGGGGTAAGAGTGACGATAATATTGAAAGGAATAGTGAGAGGAATATTGAGGGGGAATGAGGGGGTGGGCACATAGGACTTACGCTTAGAACACTAAAGTATACGGCCATCCAAGAGGGGTCCTGCCTCTCGATCGGTGATCCCGCCTCCATAACAGAGATGAAGCCATTACACTCATTCTCAAACCGCGGATATTCCACGGCATAATGTACCCACGAGTTCCACGTTTTGTCGTAAGAGATAAGTTGTTCGCTGCAGGCTCGACTAGGAAGAACGATGTCTATCCATTCTAAAACAGTAGGTTGTGTTGCTGTCGATGCAGCGGAGAGACTCTTCCAGAGTCTGTCTTCGAGACCTTCCTCATCGTGGTCACTTCTGTGAGTGTGATGGCGTTTCGGCCACACTGAGGGAGATTCAACAGAGATGCCGTCCACCTGGCTATTCTGTGCTCGGAGAGCCTCCAGTTCAAGTCGCAGACGTTGATTCTCGTGGTTCAAATCCTCGTATGTGGGTATATGAGGCGCATCCTGCCACCTAAGCGATGAGTATCACGGCTCAGTAGGTTTATCCCCATCCCAGAGACCAGGGGACCTACATCCTCACTTCACCCCGCACAATGACCATTTCCCTCGTACAGGCGTCGGCCTCTCCGCGTTTAATGCAGGTTGAACAAGGCACTTTTTTATCGCATCTAACCTTTCGGGTCGCGCACGAGCGACAGCTCCGTGGTGCCCGCTGTGTCGTTCGAAACGGCTTGCTGTTTGCAACCAAGTGAGCCATGATTGTGCAGCAGTGTTGACTGTCGAGGCCAGAGCCACATTGGTAGTAGGAATCTGTCGATCTTAGGATACCGCTAGGATTTCACTTTATTCAGCATCCACTCGGTCATTTGATATTCCGACCTTCCTAATTTAGTTTAGTTATTTGCCCCTTTATTTCATGTATTTAGTCGAACATCGCAGCTAGATAGAAGAAGCAGAGACCTCCAGATAAGCAGGTCATGCAGCAAAGGTAGGTTCGATACAAGTCAATACGTTGGTCAGCAAGTCCAACAGAACCCATTCCGATCACGTGCTCCATCGGCTTACTCAGCGGTCAACGCCCCACATCAGGTACGATAGGCAAACTCCGACGATGGGGAGATGATCGATCGCCAGACACCGTTGCTCCTCCTTTGGTGCAACGTATATGTAAGACAAGTTCCCCGCTGTCATCATGCTTGTCCTTACCCATTCAGCCCACCATGGCCTCGGTCCTCGTCTTTCAAGGCGCTCTCGTCCATTCGATCAACCCTGAAACGCTTGAGACCCTCGAGAATGCTACCCTTATTGTCACTGACGGTCGCATCTCTGCCTTGTACAAGTCCACCGATGAAATCCCCGCCAATGCAATTCCCACGGGCTCTCCGGTCCACAACCTCCCTCCTGGCGAATTCTTGATTCCCGGCTTCGTCGACACGCACAATCACGCTCCACAATGGCCGATGCGGGGTCTGGGCCAGGGTCTTCACATTTTGGACTGGCTCAACGAGATTACGTTCCCTTTTGAAGCGCGTTTCGCCGACCCGGAGTACGCCACCGAAATGTACGAGCACACCGTGGACGACTTCCTGCGTCAGGGTATCACGACGGCCTCATATTATAGCTCGAGACATCTGGAGGGGACAAAGATCCTGGCGGATATATGCAACAAGAAGGGGCAACGCGCGTTCGTCGGGAAGTGCAACATGGATCGAAATGCGCCTGATTACATCTGCGAAAAGAGTGCAGGGGACTCGCTACGTGAGACAGAAGAGTGCATCGAGCATATCCGTGGTCTTCCTGGCTGTTTGGACCCGAAGCACGCGCTGGTCAAGCCCGTCGTGACACCGAGATTCGCTATATCCTGTACACCGGAGCTTCTCCAAGGCTTAGGCGAGATTGTCAAGCGCGATGATACTTTGGCGATACAGACGCACTTCAACGAAGCCCAGCAAGAGATCGACGCGACCACTGAACTGTTCCCGCAGTTTGGCGGCAGCGAAGCCGACTTGTACGAGAGCTATGGTCTGCTGAACGCTCGGTCGATCCTCGCTCACTGCACTATCATGACCGACTACGAGAAGGAGCGACTCGGGACATTAAACTGTGGCGTCGCACATTGTCCCATTGCTAATATGACGGTCGGTGGAGGCTTTATGGTCGCCCCGGTACGAGACTTTCTGCGTCGCGGTATCAAGGTCGGGTTGGGAACAGACAGCGGCGGTGGCTGGGCATCACAGATGCTCGCCGTTATCCGCCAAGCCATGATAGCTTCAAACGCGCGTGAAGTTCTCTCGGAGGGCAAGGACAAGGCACTATCTTTCGAGGAGGTATTTTACCTCGCGACTTTGGGTGGAGCGAAGGTTCTCTGTCTCGAAGATCAAATCGGCAGCTTCGCGGTTGGTAAGGAGTTTGATGCTGTCTGGGTAGTAACTACCTCTGGTTTGCAGTCGGCGATGACGCCTCGAGAAGACAAGGACCCCTTGAGGAGACTGTTCGAGAAATACATCATGACTGGTGACGATCGCAACGTAGCAAATGTGTATGTCAGGGGGCGCCGAGTAGCAGGAACTAGATAGGT
The DNA here is from genome assembly GCA_023627405.1 of Penicillium sp. S1316. Lineage (NCBI taxonomy): Eukaryota > Fungi > Ascomycota > Eurotiomycetes > Eurotiales > Aspergillaceae > Penicillium > Penicillium sp. S1316. Next base: position 51,024 of record JAMAHF010000071.1, read on the forward strand.
GTTCTGGTGGCAAAGCGTTTTCGGGTTCATATATCGCCAATCACCTCTACTGAATCGATGTCAAGTTTTTTTTTTTATCTACCTCAAAACGCTCTCGTGACCTTCTGACTTGGCGTCGAGAGTAAAAATATATAGCTGCACATGAGTATAAGCCCGAAGTTTGTGCAACCAGACTTGTAGGATGTAGCATTGCAAATTCACATTTAAATAAATCAACGGAGCAAATCCATCAATCTCCAAGCAACTTACAGTCTAGTACTTCTGTAGAACTGTGAGCATGCTGCTTTCCTACCAGCCCGAGTCTTTGTTGCGGCAGAGCCGGGATAAGGGCGCCAAGAGAAAATCAATGTCACGTGACATAGCGCCGGTCTGGCCCTTTCAGGCGCGTCTCCACCCAACCGAATTCAATTGCCAAGTGATATGGGGAGCGTTAAATGAGCACTAAATGGGCCAGTACACTGGAACGGTGACTTATCTTGAATTAATGGAGCCGATGATTGCTTTTTAACATCATTGATGTTGCGCCTGAGTAACATTAGCCTCCTGCCCCGAGGGTTTTCCTGCGTGTTCCCGCATCTGCAATTTGACCGGATGGATCCAACTCAGTTCACCCCACCTGAGATTACATTCAAAGAGATACTGGCAAGTTCAGAATTTTCTGACATCTTCCTTGTGGAAAAACGCGCAGACATCTATGTTCTCAAAGTTGTAGGTAAGCTATGGGGTTGGCACTAATACTACAGGCCTGACCATTAGCAGCACCAAAGGCGCGGTCCCAAGCGGTATTACGAGCCCAAAGATAGGGGAACAAATATCCATGTTTGCGAATCCACAGCATAAAGACAACTCGAGTCGTGTGGTCTCTCTAAATATGGGACTGTACCACAATTCTATGGAGCTATCGATCTCGACGTGAAGCTCTACCAATCGCATTTGCGATCTTTCCTTGATGATGAATATCCTCCAAAAGGCATCTTATTAGAATATATCCCCTACATGCAGGCGCTTCACTGGTCAAACTACACGAAAGAAAGGATGGACAACTTCATCAGTGGTCTGGCCGCGATTAATGCTGCGGGGGTTGTCCACAGTGATATCTATTCGCGAAACATGATGATCGTTGAGGATGACCCGCACAGAGCAATGTGGATCAATTGCGATCGAGCTCAGACATATGATCTTGACCATATCACGGATAAACAACGCAAGTGGCTGAACTGGGAAGCTGCGTTGGTAGCAGAGATTGCAGAAATCGTGGTATTTGCTACCGAGTCTTTAGCATATTGTCTACTATGCTAACCTTTTTTTTATTCTAGAAAGCTGACTCCGAGAGAGGTGAAATGAAAAGCACGTTGCCTTTATACCATTAAATATTGGAGGCCTGCCGATCTAGCCGGGGAAACTTGGAAGTGTATCCCATGGATCCAAGTTCGGGTATTTCCCGTGGCACATCAACCGCGGAACACCACGAGCATGCTGAGTAGGATGGACGAACCCAGGATCCTCATGATACTCGCCCACAGAAATTTCCGCCCTCGATGGAATATGGCAGAAGAAGCTCAGCCGAGTCCTTAGCGGTACCCCACTGTCGGGCGGACTCATATACAAAGAGCTCAGACACCCTATCAGCAAGTTGGACCCAAAAAATTATCATCATGTTCAGGATACAGCGCAAGCTACCATTTACGACACGCCGTATTCGTGCTGCCACAATCGGCTCAAGAGCTCGGCAATTGTCCATTGTTGCTTCGAGGTTTGGGCAAAGCAGTTCAACAACTGGTGGTCATGGGCTACCACGACCAAGACACAGATTCGCAACTTCATCTACCACGTCCCCTGCGTCCTGCAATGTATCTTGCACTTCTACCCCCTCATCGCTGCTCTCCGACGATTACTCATTACCACCCCGAAAAACCGTTGACTGGCTGCTCAATATATACTTCACCAACTCCCACCTGTTCTATCCCTGGGTTCACAAAGAGAGCTTCATGGTCTCCTACCATTCCATCTGGTCAAACGAGCAAGAGCGGTCTCTCACGGACTTGCCAGATGTCGGCTTGGGTGGACGGAACTGCCCAACCCCGGTCTTCTACTGTGCACTCAACGCGATTCTGGCCACCGCATGCGAATTCTCCAATATGCCCTCATAGGAAAAGCGAACCGCCTCGTTAATGTTCTCCGAGAGGATGAAAGGCCTCATCAATATTGATATCTTCGACAGCGGGAGCTTAGCACATGTCCAGGCACTACTACTGATCGCGATGTATCTACAGTGTGCCTCGTACCCAAAGAGGTGCTGGAACATCGTAGGCATGTCGTATCGCAGGTCGGTCGGACTCGGTCTACATCTGGGCCGGCAAGCAGACACATTGAGTAGACTCGAGCGGGAGATACGATGGAGAGCTTGGTGTGGGTGTGTCCACATGGACATGTAAGTTTCTCTACATACTAGTTAATTGCTTCATCCATTCTTTAATCCATCGCTTACTGTGAGCAGGGTCGTGAGCATGACTATGGGACGACCAGCGATGACACTCACGCCGTACACGGTTCCAGTACCTTCTCCCATCGACGACAACTACCTAGCTATGGGGGAGGATGTCGAACAACCTATGGACATTATCTCTGGAAACCAATTCCTCTACGAGAACACAAAACTGATTGGCATCTTGGGAAAGGTTCTTTGCAAAATTTATCATAGCTCCGAGACCACCCCGGATCCAAGCACTCCATCAAGACCTGATGTCGACCTCCAGGCTGTTCTTGATATTGATACGGCCCTTGATGAATTCGAAGCGTCGCTTCATCCCGCTCTACAGTGGGCCTTTGGGAGACGACTGGACGACAACGTGGACGTCACATGTAGGCGACTGTCTAATGTCCTTCGTGCTCGGTAGGTCTATTGCGCGACAGCCAAAGAAAGGTGGATCTAATTCAGAAACAGATTCTTGCACTTACGACTGCTATTGTACCGGCCTGCATTTAGCGAGTATTGTTCACGCGCTACTGAAGATGGCAAAAGTACCAATGGAGTGGCGCAACAATGGTCGTTGCTTGGTCGCGCAAACTGTGCAGTTGGTTGTGTCCACGCGGCCTGCGACCTTATACAGTCACTGGCCGCTGCGACAATGCATGATGCGACTGGTGCATGGTGGTATGGCATATTTTGTACGTTCACCTCCAACCGCTTTCTGACCACTCTGATGTCAATATATCTGATAAGTGCGGGAATTATTCTGCTTCTCGCCGACTCGAGTGGCGCCGTGTTCGCAAGGCCAGACGAAGCCCAGCGACATACTGCATGGGAGCTGTGTATACAAACGCTCCATCGCATGGTCGATGTTCATCTTTCCGCCCGAGACTACGCGATCGCACTGAGTGGTCTGAAACAGAGCCGCCAGAGCACTGCCCGTGCGTCTCCGGGGGCAGGTAGTCCTTATGACTTTACTGGAATGTCATGGGGAGGAGACGGTTCGCCAGAACAGGGCGACGTGAATGCTGTCGATAGTGAGGTTGATCCATTCCTTTCACAGTGGGATAACGGCGTAGGTGATATCATGCTACCAGCACAGTTGCTGCGGGATATCGACGAGGGACTACTGCTACCAAGCTTGTTCTAGTAATACATAATACAGCCTCTCGACTGACTCAATTTAGTGTTCAGCTATCTACTGGTCGCTGATTTTCGTGACCATCACTACCCAAAGCGTCTCATTCGAGAGTGTTATAGAGAAACAGGATACCGTCGTCCCAGCATCTATTGAGCTACAGCATAGCGCCGTTGCGTACGCCCAACACAATATGATGTTGTTTCCATTCAGCAGCTTCCGAGGCCTGCAACCTGGAAACAGCGTGCCACCGTAATAATACTTTCACTTGCTACGGCGTCATGGATTGCTCTGCGCCTAGGGCGCCCGATGGGGTCGATTGATTCGCACGCTTGTGCCCATGGGGACCACTCAAGGTTCGCTCGGAGAAAGAGTGGCAATATCTCTTCATGGTGATAGTGGGTTAGGGAGTCACCTTAGCGCTCATGAGTATATTCGGGCTTAGGGTCGCTGTGGTGGGGAGCAGGGTTGTTGAGATGCCGACGATCAATATGGTGACTCGGCTACGCGTCGAATGGGATGAATGTGTGTCATGCTTCGGCTCCTGGACGGCTCGGTCTCGGGACCGGGACCGGGGCGTTGCTGAAATGTCGACCTTCATGACGGTGATATGGTCACGCATAAAGTAGCTTGCATGCATCATATCTCGGCTGATTTCCGGTTCGGTCGGTCGTCTCCCCTCGGGAGAGGTGTTCTAATACTGCATGGTCGGCTGCGATTCGAGCCTGATATCCGTACAGAATCAGGGCTCAACCTGATTCACCTCGACTGGACTCCTCAGCAACTTCCTCAAGGTCTCCAAAGCGGCAAACTCCATCTTCAACTTCAACGCGTAGACTAGGCATGTGTACCCCCATTGTATTGATTCGGGCGCTCCAAGCGTGACTCCAATCTGCGCCACATCGAAAGCAATAACGAGGGCCTGAACTGCAATCATATCACACATAACCCTTCTTCCAGCGGGCCCTTTGATGAGGCTTATTGTGCCCAGCTCCCTGTATGCCTGGACCATATAAATCGCACAAAGTACGATCTCGCGGACAGCGACGATAATAACGACCAGGCACCGGACGGGGTCAGTCCAGGGCTCAGAAATCAAACTGCGATAGACCTGCAAAGGGATTGAGACGATCGTGGTGATAATAATGAGGATAAGGACTGTGCGAACAAGATGCGGGTTATTCGGGAGAACAAAGCGTAGGCGAGTCCAGAGAATAAGCGCCTGAGTAGTTGCAAAGATCGTAAAACAGATGCCCCAAAACACCCTCAGCCATCCCGGGAAGTCTCGTATACATAGGTAAGCCGAGCAGCTGGCGATAAGGCCGGCAAGGCTGAGATCGGCGGCAAGACAGTAGGAGAAGAAGAAGCCGCGGAATGTGCGCAAGAGCAATACAAACACTTCGACGACATTGTACGCACCGATGCCGAGGAGGATGAGGCCCGCGACGAATATATCATCATGACTGGGGGCTTGGTGTAGTTCTTGTTGCCCAGCACTCGACATCCTGCCTGGCGGTAGGAAGATGGAAAGAGGAATGTTCAGATTCCGGTGGTACAAAGTTGATTCATATTTGTTTCGCCGACCCTGGTCCAGACCGGTGAGGGGGAGCGAGCTGGAGAGGAAGCTTCAGCGATCGGCGCTGGCAGACAAAGAAAACTCCTCCTCCAGCCTATTACAAGCCACCAGCCGTTCGAGTTGTCCATGTCACCATCTGTTCGCCAAGGCTGTCAGGAATGACGCATCGTTCCTTCTTTGTTGCCATCCCCGGACGATAAAGCCAGAGGGAGAGGTTTAGCCAGGTTGTCTGTGCTACTTGAACGACGAACCCGCCCTCTTGGCGACTGGGATTGAGATCTGCTGCAGAGAGCCGCGCGAACATGCTCTTTGTCTGCTGATGGCCAGGGTCTCAATGCCAGATCTCGGTCTGATCTCGCGCCCGTTCCCATGCTGGGATGTTGACTGCTACCGAGCCATGGTAGATAAATATTCGCTAGGACGAACTCAAGCTCAGGAAGCTTGGGTATTGTATGCCTATTGAGGATTATAGTGTAGTATTGGATGCCTATTAAAGATGGAGGGCGTTGTGTAGGCGCCTCTCCGCCACTAGTCCGCTAGGAAGGATCGACCCTGAGTTGAGACTGAGCTCAGACCTCAAGTACTGTACATATGCACCGCAGCTTTTCTCGAGCTTTTTGAGTCGCAGGCCAGCGCAATCTTGAAAAAGTACCTCGAGCGACAAACGAACACGGTGCATATGTCTTAAATTGCAATCACCATTAGATATCATACAGCCCTCTTCCCTGCCATCACTGACGAGCTAAATGAAATGATCAAACGCTAATCATACGCACAAACCGATCGCCCAGCTGAGCCGCCGCCATGGGATTCCCCCCAGTTAGCAGCTCACGATCGAGCGTCGTCTGCCCAATCTTCTCGCCAGCGCCGGTCACCATTTCCGCCCCCTCTTTGCGCAGCGACGATTCGACCTTCTCAACCTCCCCACCCAGCAACGTCTCCATCACCCTCTCCTCCGCATCGCTCCACGAGGTAATCCTGTACCCCTTGTACGCAAATGACCCATCCCCCGCCTGCTTCGTGCTCAGTAGCGCATACGGCCCGTGGCAGATCGCCGCCGTCGGCTTATTCTCCCTATGGAAGAAGCGCAGGATGCGCCCGAGCTCCTTATCATCACCCAAATCGCTCAGCGGCGCATGACCGCCGGGGATAAACACACCCGCAAAGGCGGCCAACTCGTCGTCACTGATACCGGCTAGCGTCCTCGGTCGCGAGAACCCATTCTCGCGCTTCATGCGCTCGAGGAGCTCGTTCTCGCGGCGCCGCTCGTAGAAGTTGCCCGCGAAGGCGGCGAGCGATTCGCTGTTCGGGTCCGGGACGGGTTCCTGGCCCTTGGGCGAGGCGAAGGTGATTTCGTGGCCTGCGTCGAGGAGCTTCTGGAGTGGTTTTGCGAGCTCCATGAGGAAGAAGCCTGTCGGCTGGCCGACAATTTTGCTCTCGCTTCCATCGCTTCCGGCGGGTTTCTTGAGCGGGAAGGAGGTGGCGTCGGAGAGGATGATGAGGACTTTTTTGGAGGGCATTTTGATAGCTATTTTATTTTTGCTTGTAGATTGGTTTGTTCAATCAATTGGTATTAAAAGTAGAAGTGGTGGCTCCATATAAGAGGCTCTCCTCTAGGCAATGACATCATCATGATAGTAGCCCTGCAGCAACTGCGAATATGACATCTTCCAAGCACATGAAGATGAATAATAATCGGATGCATATCATAACTAGCATATAATAAAACGTAATGTCACTATGACGAGAGCGCCTTCTAATCAATAGAGTACAGCCACCCCCCATTTGCTCCAAAAGTAAACAATCTACAGTATACTCAAGTTAAACCCTCAACCTCTGAATAAGTAACCTCACAACCCAATTCGCGCACCCACTCTCACTCTCCAGCGCAACAACCGTATCCGTAATTATCTCCATCAGCTCCCTCATCTTCGCTTCCGTATACCCCATACTCCCCGCCTGCCGCAGATGCTGCAGAAAAGTCTCCTTCACGGGCACGTCAAGCTTCTCACCCCTAGCAAGCGCAGCCCGCGACTCCTGCAGGATTTCGCGCAGCTGCGCAGCTGCTTGACTCCTCTTGGTCTGCGAGGTCAGCGCGTGGATTAGAGGGAAGCTGCATTTGCCTTCGTCGAGGTCTTCGCAGAAGCCTTTTTGGCCAGTGTACTACATATAGCAAAGGATGTTTAGTCAAAAGGAAAAACGTGAATGGAAGTGTTTGCGGGTGAACTAAGGTCCGGATGAGATACTTACCTCCTCCGTTAAGTTCTTGTAATCGTCTCGGATCTGGAATAATTCGCCGAGGGTGTTGCTGAGGGATGAGAGGAGGCGGTTCAGCCTATTATTATTATCGTAGAGAGTCAGCTTTTGGGGCCTTATTGTCCTCAGGATATAAAAACGCACTCTTCCCGCTGCACCGGCGCAATTTGCACCATCAGCCTTGTAAGTAGACGGAATAGACCACCCGTTTCTAAAGGAACCATTGTTAGCACGCTCCAAATACGCCGAACTTGGGAAGGAAAAGAAAAAAAGGGAAAACCATACTCTGCTTAACCATTTCAAGGTACTCCCCCTCAGACGGACACTCGCCGTGCCTCGTCCAGTAGAGATCAAAGCTCTGGCCAATGAAGAGATTCCGCATCTCCTCGAGGTAGATATCCAAACAGCGCGGATCGCGCAGCTGCCGGATCTGGTCCATAGCTTCGACGAGCAGGTAATTGGCCGAGTTTATTGTCTGGCCTACGCCGAAGACGGTGTGTGTTGCGGGCCGGCCGCGACGGAGCGGGGAGGAGTCTTCGATGTCGTCGAGCCTGAAAGATTTTGTTAGCTGTGTCTTACCTGATGAGGATTGAAGTTGCGGGGGAGTTAGGCGTACATGAGTGAGGCATTGTGTAACGTCTGTGCGATGCTCTTCAGCTGGTTGACACGGTGGTCGGGAAGCACGAGCCAGACGTTGAGGCCGTCGATGAATGCCTCGCGGACGCCTTTCGAGGGGAGGGACTTGATATAATCTGCTGGTGCGAAGAGGATCTGCGGGTGACGATGTTAGTGATTGGATGTTTGTTTATTCGGTGCGGGGATACCAACCTCATTCCCTAGCTTTGCATGCTGCGGTGTATCAGGACGCTTCTCCTCGTCGTGCAGCGGGGCGACAGAAGAGACTGACGAGCGGACTGAGGATCCATAAGACCCCGAACAGAATGTTGAAGAGTCATAGCCATCGGATGCATCCGATTCAGAGTGGCTGGGACGCCTGCTGTGGTCGGCGATGTCTGTCTTGTAGACTTCTGTCTGCGCAGAGGTCTGCGAGATCGGGGTAGCATCAAGCAATCTCGCTGCCTCCTGACACAATTCCGGATGATAGCGCGGACACCGCAGACTCCACGCGACATTCCCGGGAACCTGGTGCCCCTGGGCACGGAGATATTCCTGCAGCTTGCGATCCTTCTTACCCTCGCCCGCAGAACAAAACTCCTCTACGTTCCTCAGATACTCCTGCTCATAGCCATTCGTGACTTCACGTACACAACGCTTCGCATCGTCAACGCCCAGTCCCTCCCACTGCATAAACAACCAGACCGCATTCGTCATTGCGGTCTCGTCCTCCTCGCGTTGGAACTCCTCCCACTCGGTATCGAACGAGAAGTAAAATTCGCGAGCCCCAGCGCCGCGTAGCATGGTTTCACCAGCGGCGCGATGCGCTCCTGCTCCTCGGGCGAGAGGAGAATCCCCATTCCGAGACGCATGAGCATATCGACGAATCTGCCATACATTAGTCCTTGCTCGGCATCCACTTACAAATATGAGGTAGGTTGGTAGGTACGTAGGTAGTACTCACGGAGCACCCGTATCAATAATCTGATAATTGACATATTCCTGCAGATTCTCAAACGCCCGCGTCTTGTCCTGCTTCGCGGTAGTGGCGATAATCTCCTTCCACGAGGTTATGACAACCTCTGCGCAGGGCGCGTCGATGGCGAGCAGCTCGAGCAACATCTTGGACTGGATCTGCTTCGTGCCGAGGATGGAGCGGACGGTGCGGTATTCGGTCTCATCGAGGGCGATGTTGTCCGTGTCTGGGGTTAGCTGGTTCGACATGATTAGTTTACGTCCCCGCGCCTGTGTGTAATAACGGAGGGGGTTGTCAATATACTGTGGACTGAGCAGCGGACTCGACCACATTATCATACAGAAATGCATCTAGCGCATAATCAACACAGACCGGGACCACTCTTTTAAAATTAAAGGAACGTACATTCAAAAATATAACAAATAACAGCGAGTCTCTCCGGCTTGCAGAATGGCAGGACAACAGCGCCGAAGTGCCCTTCCCACGGGTTACAGGACCCCCAGCGCTCAATCGGGCCGATGTACTTTTCCCAGTCGGCGCGGCAGGCCCGCGAGCCCTCGTTTGCCTTGTCTTCGGCGCGGTGCTGTCGGAGCTCGTAGCCTGACCAGAAGCCCGCGATGTCGGGTGCCGAACGTGGGACGGGGAAGGATGTTTCGTCGGCGTGGATGTTTGATTGGGGTTGGGGTTGTGGTTGTGTCATTTTGTCAGTGTTTACTTTTGAAGTGAGTTGATTTGTGTTGTTTTTCCATTCTATCTACTCGAGGCCTATTAAATACTGCTCCAATTGTCATTCGAAATCCGGTACCCTGTTCACATGGCTATTATTCAGCTAGCGATTTCCTGCGTTGTTCGCCCATCCCTCACATCTGTTCCTGACCCAATAACATCCCAGTCTCAGAGATAAGATGGAAATAGAGTTGTCGAGCGAATCTTGGAACCGCCGCGATGGGCCAGCGATGAACTGTGGTTTGCATCGATATGAAGTTCGGCGCAGGATCCACTTGCCCCATACTGACTGTACTTGGGCGACAGGATCCCCATCACGAGCAGTGGGTCGTGGAGATCGCTTGATGTCATTGGGAATCAACGGAATGGTTCATGAACGGCGATTAGCGCGTCGATGTTCCGATGCCAGACCAAGAATCGCTCGATCATCGTGATGGAAGAACAGGTGAAGAACTGTGGTCGATGAATATGGAGGTAATATATGAATGAATCAAGCAAATATCTGTGGAAAATGACACTATTAAGTACAGGAATTAACCATACTAAACAAAGCAACAATCACTCTATATTATGATTGCTATGATTACTGTTCTGTATGAATCCTGAAGGAATGTTTAACGGAATGTTGTACCGAAGCCAGGGGCTCGGTCGACGTGAACCCATCCTATGATCGACAAACGTCTGGGCCCAACAACCAGGTGAAGCCAGCCCCAGAGGATGCGCTGATCGCGTCTGCGCGATAGAGCTGATCCTCGATCATTCTGTAAGACATCGCAGGGTCGCACAACGTCATTTTATTCCACGTTGAAGACTTGTCCCCTCCTTCTTCTTCTTCTTCTTCTTCTTCCTCCGAGCCCCCTTATCCCCACTCGACCCAAGATCAACCTTCAAGACCAACAGCTGAGCCATGGTCGCACTCACGACAGACACGACAAACGAAGCGGCCGCAACAGCCACCTTTAGCAAGCTGTGCGCGGAAAAGGGCCTCCTAAAGCGCCCGGGGTGGAAGGACGGGGACATCCAAGATGGATTCTCGGACCAGCATACCCTCTTGTGAGCGCTCATACCTGCCTAGTTGCAGTCTACCTACTTAGCATACACTACCTATTATCGCATCGCATTGACTAACTAGACATGGCATAAAATGAAAGACGCTTCCTTCAGGCAAACAACATGGACCCGACTCAAGCCCTCGAGCAGCTCCAGCAAGCGATCGACTTCCACACGAAGAACGGCGCGCTCGCCCTCTACGACCTGATCGATGTCGAAGACTATGAAGATACGCGGCGGCTGGTACGTACGCCGCCTAGCATTGACTACCTACTTAAAATGCACAAAAAATCGATCGATCATAGAGCGCTCGCTAAGAACGTCTATGAACGCATATGTAGTATCCCACATGGACCGGCCGACGCGACACATACGGCCGCCCCTTGATGATGATCGACATCGGCGCGCTGAACAAAGAGCAGATAAGCCACTGGCGAGCGACGCGCGAGATCGCCTCAGCGCGGCAAGACGGGATCGACTCGCGGTACACGTCGAATATGGCGCAGCGCGCGCTGGTCTGGTTCGATGGCCTGACGAGATTCGTGCTTCCGTTTTGCGCGGCAGTGGTGCGTGGACACCAGGCGGGCCGGGCGACTGGGGACGGAACTAGCAATGGGAATGGAAACGGAATGGAGAAGAATGGCGTGGGTGCGGATACTGATACTGGCGATGGCGCATCTTCGGACGAAGATCTAATGAAGGCTGTTTACATTGTCGACGCGGCGGCCATGTCGCTGAAGCAGGCGTGGGATGTGAGGGATTTCGCAAAAGAGCTCAGCTGGCTACTTGCGACGTGCTATCCAGAGACGATTGATCGGATTTTCGTGAGTCTCGTACAGTACAGTATTCTTCAACGTTCAATTCAACACATATGCCCACGGAGATAAGAATGACAGAGTACCGCTAATCGTTCAATGCCCATGCATGTGCAGGTCTGCAACACCCCCTCCTCCTTCGCGACACTCTGGAAAATCCTCAAGGGCTTCGTCGATCCCAATACGGCCGAGAAGCTTGTCATGTTGACAAGTGGCGAGACGTACTCGGTGCTGAGCGAGACGATCGACCACGAGAGCATCCCGCGGAATTTCAGCGGCGGGTTCGAGTATGAGACGGGGATGCTCCCCAGCCTGGATGATGAGCTGCTTCGTGCGATGAACTGGCCTTCGCCGCGGGGGCAGCTCCCCGATGGTCCGATTAAGTGGACGAAGGACGCGACTGGAGCTATGAAGGCGATTGCTACGGGGACGGTTGAGGGGGTGGAGAGGGCGGATGAGGTCGGGGTTCTACTAGTAAATGATGGAAATGGAGTGCAATAGCATTTTAAGGATTGGATACAAGTATTAATTTAAATATGTAACAAAGTAAAACGCATACACACACTTTTTCACTCACTATCTATTGCCGTCAGAAGTCCCGGTCAGCTCAAAACTGGTACGTCGCCCCATACTCGGACGTCCCAGCGAGCACTTTGATCAGCTCATCGGCAACAATCTCCTCAACGCGTTCACTCGGATGCAGCTCATCATACCACACATACCCGCCCAGCGGCCCTTCATTATACTCACAATCACTCATGAGAAAATCAGTACATCTCCCCTGAAACATCTCCCAGACCTCCCTCACTGGGGTCTCAAGATACCTCTCGGGCTGCTCGACAACATCCACCAGCAGCCGGTGTGCATCAAAGAAGCTCACCGTCGCGCCCGGCCAGCGCGCACTCAGTCCCTGGAATGGCAACCCATACCGCAGCATCGTATTCACGCTCGTCGTGTACTCGCGCATCTTCGCGGTGTAGTCCGGCACCCCGAATGTCGAGATATGATCCCAGCTCGACTCGGGGTCAATCGGGAGGATATCCTCGGGAAGATACAGCGGCGCATGCTGGAGGGCCTGAGTCCCGAAAACAACGAAGCGGCGGCCGCCGACGGCATATATCTCATCAAAGACATCCCAGTTGCAGTACACGAGGTCCGTCAGCGTCGTACCGTTCATATTCTGCCCGTTGATGAACCCGCCGATGCCGAAGTCATTGCCGCCGACCCACAGCGTGTAGGCGGTGTTCTCAGGTGTGCGGGCGCCGCCGGCATACAGCTCCCTCTCGAAGTTCAAGTCCGCGAGAAAGGCCGGGATCTGCGTCTCGCGGACGGCGGCGAACGTGAGCTGGAACTCAGGCGGGGCGCCGAAGGAGGCCGTGTCGCGATGTACGATCTCGTGCGAGCAGGTCGAGCCGCTGATTGCGTAGTTGAGGGAGCGGAGGCCGGTCTTTTGGGCGATGAAGCGCGGCCAGACGAAGCCGCCTGAAGCTGTCGCGGTGCTTTCGGGGAGGAGGGCGCCGGCGGAGGGCCAGGTGCGGTTGTGGGCTAGGTAGTAATTCCAGCGGCCTTCGTCTGTGTAGCTGTCGCCGAAGGAGACGATGTTTGTGAGTTGTGGTGGGAGGGATGGGGTGCAATTTTGAGCAGCGGTTGAGAGGGCGAGGGTGAGGAGGAGGCTGAGGCTCAGGATAGAGCCGAGGGGAGTTAGGGATGCCATTGTGAGGATCGAAACAGAGAGAGATGGATGGATTTTCTAGTCAATAACCAAGAAGCACACTTGCATCGCTTCCTTTATACCCTGCACCAGATGTCTCGAGGTTATGCCCGCAAATTAACCAGCTGAATGCGATCCTTGGCTGCATGCTGAGCCGTCCGCAAAATTAGATCTCGAAGGCTCACCAAGGCCGATCTGCAAGTCGCTATTCCCTACAGGAACAACGGGCAACATGCGCTGGGTAAGGCTGAGCCCTCCTTCCACGCTGGATATTACGCGCCAAACCCTTTTCGGAGGCAAGATGCGCAGGATCATCTTCCCTGAGCTCTTGGCCTGCCTTGGCCTTGGGCAGAGGTGCTGCTGGAACCACACCTGTGTCCTGCATTGACAGTCTATTCCGCTGATGGAACTAAGATGCGTATACTACAGGGTAATTTTGTTTTGGAACGATCCGCTATACTACGATACCACCTTCCAGGTAGGCCAATGCGTTGTCCCATCTCCACACCTATCTGCATCTGTCCTGGCAATCTAGCTCCGTTTCAAAAACAAATAGTAGTCCGAGAAAAACAGCCTCAGCCCTACGCAGTAGCTAAACCATTTCCGTACACAACTTGCGCATCCTGCATATGCCAATCTAGATCGATATGGGGAGTCGTTCCTTGGACGGGACGCGTCTTGCAAGCTAATGATTGTTTCTATTTTCACCTGCTCAGCTTGAACTGCGATTCGATGTCATTGGTGGGGAGCTTAATTGCGCCCTCTTTTAGTTGTATTTCCCTAGATTGGAGAGCACAAGGCAAGCTGCATGTCGAGTGCGGAATTAAATAAATAGTGGCCCAAGTCTGCCCATGGTCAAGAGATCAAGTGCGGTATATATTTGCTTCGTTAGATTCTCTCTACGAATGCGTCGCTCTTCCTGATTTCTATCTCTTTCCCCCGTCTTCAACATGGTCAACGCATGTGCGCTCGCTGGGCTATTGGCGTTTATAACACCTTCTCTCGCCGAATATCCTCTGAAAGACTTCACCTGTCCCCCAACAAACTATCGCACCAGACACCGCTACTGGTAAGGAACAACCCTCGCCCACTCCTCCTATCAGCGATGCTAACCTCCGACTCTCGCCAGGTTCCCCGATGCTTCCGTCCCCGTTGAATCCGTCGTCGCCGACATCGAAGCCGTGAAAGAAGTCGGCGGCGGCGGAATTCAACTCCTCCCTTTCTACAACTTCGGGTTCAGCCTGAACCCGACCGAGCTGCCATATTCAGCCTGGGACGAATACGGGTTCGGCTCCAAGGCTTTCATCAACCTGTTCGCCTCGGCGCTGAATGCAACCGAGCAGAACGGACTCGGATTTACCTTCTTCATCGGCGGCAACCAGGGCCAGGGTGTTCCTGCTGAGCCGCTGACAACGGGGTTAGCGGTGCATCTTGTCTACGGCGAGGCGACGGTGGCTGGTGGCGCGGCCTTCGACGGCCCCCTGCCGGTCGACAATTTCACCGCGCTGAACTTCGACCTCGGGGAGCTGGGCGATTTCATGCACATGCATCTGGACTTTGGGCCGAAGAAGCTGGTTGGTGTCGTTGCCGTGGGGGTCGTGGGCACCGCCGCGAACGGGACCAGTATACAGGGCGACGAGTTCTTCCTCGTGTCTGTGGACGAGGAAAGCCTCATCGATATCACTGAGCATGTCACTGATGGGAAGCTGACCTGGGAGGCCCCCAATGATTTTGCCAACTACACCATCTTTGCCCTCTACGAGCGGTACACGAACCAGCGGGCGATCGACGGTGTACTCAACGCGACGGACATCATCGCCAACGGCTCCTGGTTCACAGACCATTTCAGTGCCGCAGGCGCCCAGCTCGTCATTGACTTCTGGGAGGAGCAGATTTTCGACGACGAGATCAGGCAGATGCTCAAGTATGTCGGCGAGCATTGTATGTCCCCTTTTCCTTTTCTTTTCTTTCAGTAGTGGTCACAGCAACTGATATTTCTCTCTCAGCAATCGAAGACAGCATGGAAATGGCCGCGGGCCTATGGTGGTCCGAGGACTTCCTTGAAAGGTTCACGCACATGCATGGCTACAGCCCGATCAAGTATCTGCCGCTCATGTTTCACGAGGTCCACTCGTACCGCAGACAGTATCCTCCCTACTCGCGGACATTTGTCCCCGCCGATGGCCCGGACTCGACAGAGCGATCGTACATGCAGGACTACCGCGCAGCCCTGTCCGAAGGGTACAACGAATACAGTGCGACGTTTGAAGCGTGGGCGCAGACGCATAGGCTGACGCATTCTGCGCAGACGGCATACCACTTGCCTTTAGATATGGCGCGTCCCAACCACACAAACACTCAATGATTACATAGTAGCTAACAATAAACGAACTCTAGCCCGGAAGCGTCTCGTACGTCGGCGTCCCCGAAATCGAATCCCTCGCCTTCCCTGAAATCGACCACTCGCTGCAATACACCGGCGCCGCACACCTCAACGACGGCACCACCATCATCTCCTCAGAGCTCGGCTCCGTCTTCCCCGCCTACAGCATGTCCGCAGGAGAACTCGTACACAAGATCAAACTCGGCTTCGCCGGCGGCGTAAACAGCATCGCGATCCAAGCGATGGCCTACAGCGGCGAGTACGCCGGCACGACATGGCCTGGCCTGACGGCGGTCGGGTTTTTCACAGGCGACGGGTGGAACCCGCGGTATCCCGATTGGAAGTACCTGAACGAGTCGCTGCTGTATACGGCACGCAACCAGGTTGTGCTGCGCGCGGGCCGCGTGCAGCGCGATGTCGCTTTCTATCTGTATAAGCCCGTCTGGCTTGCGACGGAGGAGTATCCCGGTGATGATCTGCGCAGCGTGGGGTTTTCGTATGAATATCTGGGCGCGACGAATCTGGCGGCGCCGCAGGCGTATGTGAAGGATGGGGTCCTGGCGCCAGAGGAGGGGCCGGCATATAGGGCGCTTGTTTTTGATCATCAGGAGTATATCACTCCCGAGGCGGCGAGGGGTGTACTCGAGTTTGCGCGGCACGGGCTTCCGATTGTGTTTATTGGCGAGACGCCGAGGATTGCTATTGGGTCGAAGGGGCAGGATATCGTCACCGAGTCCATCGAGGCGCTCGCGCAGTTCTCGAACGTTGTCGTTATTTCGGATGAGGACTCGCTACCTGCGACGCTTGTCTCGCTGGGGGTGGAGCCCCGCGTGTCGGTCTCGAGCGAAACTCCCAGTCCTGGTCTATGGTCCGTCTGGCGCAAGACGACCGACACGGATCTTGTCTTTCTTTTTAACGAGGAGGAGGCTGAGCTTGCGACCTACACTATCTCTTTCAATGTCTCGGCTGACAAGATCCCGTACCAGCTCGACGCATGGACAGGCGAACAGACCCGCGTTAGCACATACCAACGCAGTGAGACAGGAATCACACTGGATGTCACACTCGCCGGGAGCCAGACCACCATCTTCGTCTTCCAGGAGCTGTGTGACGATGATGAGAACGAGCCCGTGCATGCGACATCGCACTCTGCGAACATCCACAAGCTCGACTTCAGGAACGCGACCAGGCCCGTGGCGTATATTCGCGATTCTGCACTGGCACGCATCTCTCTCTCGACGGGCGAAGATATCGAGATACCGGCACTCGAGGAGGGCCTCCCGACAATCGAGCTCAAGTTCTGGAACCTCACCGTCGAATCGTGGGTCCCCGATTCCGATCCGTCAAACACGTACTCCGTCATCGAGACATTCGAACTCGGTGAACAAGATCCTCTCGTCCCCTGGAACGAGATCCCAGCTGTGCAAAACGCCTCCGGCGTGGGAATCTACACCACTTCCTTCACCCTCCCCGAGTCCTCTGCCTCACCTTCCGCACCATTCGCCCTATTGCTAAACCTCGGCACAACCCCCTCGTTGATCCGCGGCTGGCTGAATGGTGTTCCCCTCCCGCCCCTCGACATCTCGCGTCCCGAGATCCTCCTACCCCTCGACTCGAGCTACTTCGTTACCGGTGAGAATAACCTCCGCGTAGAAGTCTCGAGTAACCTGTTCAACGCGGTTAGCGTGCGGATCGATGAGTTGAGGACGGGTGGTGGCGGGGAGCTGTTCGAGGGGATCTATGAGGGGATCCCGTTGCAGGAGTATGGGCTTCGTGGGGAGGCGAGCGTAATGGTGTTGAGGGGAGTCGAGTTTAGTTTTTAGATACGAGATAAGTGTGGCTGGTCTCGTGGCCATTAGGAGGATTGGTGGGTTGGTAGGGAGGGTGGCGGGGAGAACGGGGCAGGGCCAGGGGAGGATGTTGTTGGCTTTCTTTTTGTTGTACGTGCTCCGTAGGCAGGTGTAACGTGTTTACACCCTAATTAGTAACTTTGACCGGTTCCCCCGAAGCACAAGCCTCCTAATGATCGGACCACACCGACCTCACCCGTGCGCGCGATCGGCTGCCCATTCCGGTCCCGCTCAAGAGTGCCGACTAGGTACAAAGAGCATGCTTACTGGGGGGCAGAAGATCCACCTCAGGGATGGCTGCTGTTCAGTTGTAGACAAAGGAAATAATAACCAACACCCAACTTTTTGAAATAGCACCTTACTCGCGCAATTTAAAATTGCCCTGTCATTTCTTCTCTGCATTTGACGCAACGAAGCAGAAGCTAAACTCCTCAAGGCAAGGCAGTGCGAGGGAAAACAAATAACATGTTTCTTTGTCTACAACCTTCGCCCTCCAAGGTTGAGCTCTGGCCCCCACAAAGGAAAGTGTTATGAACCCTTGAAAATCCTGACACAGAAGGTTGTAACTCGAAGGTTTTTTTTTTATCCCCGAAACTTTTCCATTCTCTTGAGCTTACCAAACTATATGCGCTCGTCTCATCCCACCCTCCGCAGGTCATGATTTCTACATCAATCGATCAAGGTATAGACGGCCCGTTCATCGTTGCTACGTCGTTCCTCTCTATATCTCTGTACATCGTTCTGGAGCTCCTGGTATGGATCTTCACGACATTCAAGCGCCGCAGTGGTCTCTACTTCTACAGCTGTCTCATTTCCACTATTGGCCTGGCCTCGTTCACTGCGACCTACTATATGCGTATTTTCCCGGGACTTCCATCTCTTCCCGTCCGGATCCTCTTCTCTATCTCCAGCGCAATCGTGGTAAACGCCCAGCACCTCGTTCTCTACGCCCGCCTGCATGTTATCCTACCCCAACACCCCCGGTTTCATCGCGCCGTCCTCGTTATACTCATTGTCTCCTCCTTGGCCTTCTTTTGTCCGCAAACCTATCTTGAGTACTACGCTGGCTCAACCTACATGCCATCAGACCAGATAAAAATACTTGCATTTAACACCGTCTTGACCGTGCGCGAGATGCTCCTCTGTCTGATCTACCTAGTTCAGGGAATTCGACAGCTGAAGCCCATTGCATTAATCAAGGGGCGCGCCGGGCGAAATATCATTGTTCAACTGATTCTCGTGCAAGCCTTTGCAATTATATTAGATGTTGGAGTGATTGTGGTGCTCTTTAAAGCATCTGCCTTTACACGAACTGGATACACGACGGTCGTGATTGGTATCAAGCTAAGGATGGAGTGTGCTATCTTGAATGCCCTCAAGAAGTTGCTGTCAAGTCCTGTGGGTCTACTTCCTAGTTCGGACGAACAGAACGCGCATGCGCCGCCCTCTCAACTTAGTCCTGCTTGAGCCTTGGCTCATGGAGTCGCCAGGCTCCTTCACCGGGGCTCTATTACCGACCAGGGTGCAGTAACACACGCTTCTACTCCTCCCCATCATCATCATGACACTAGCCTTCATGTACCAATTAAGGACAGCACGTCATAACCGCCAGAACTCGAGCTATGTACTTACTTATTGTACGTCTCCACACAGCGCGCCACCAACTCACCATCTACCGAGCCGGGGATTAGCACGGAACAACGAGTCTTACCTGATTTGCCGGCCATCGCCGTACTCTACCAGCCGCTGCCTCTCTCTCACGAGACTCTCCACCACTATCACCTACACAGCCGCACCAGTGCCCGGGCCGTTTCCAGAGAGAGCGTTAATTGGATAGTACTATACTAGACGCATGGAAGTCAAGGTTATGAAGTCTTTGAACGTACCAGTAATTGGGATTCGAGTTCAAGTAAGCTGGAGGCTCAGGAAAGGACTCCTACCTGTATTGGATTTCTTTCTGTCGACGTCATCAGCGAGTGCAGGACAGGACGGAACATATGTATGAATAGCAACTTAGACTAATTAATAATAGCCCTTCTTGTTTTCGATACTCGTTGGCGGGAACCACCGGTTTGACGGGGTCGTCAATGCTTTACCTACCCTACGCCCCAGCAAAGACGCATTAAACCAGCCAGACACACAAGTAACCTTAGTTGGTAAAGCAACGGCACCACTAGCTGTGGTTAGTGTTTTTTGCAAGTGGTGATTACGGCGAAGAGGTCGTTTAAACCCCAACCGATCCCAACTCGCCCATGCACCTCTATTAATCCCCCCCGAGGGATTTTCTCGCGGCTTTATTTCTTTTCGCCCAGATGGGGCCCACAGCCAGGAAGAAAAAGCAGAATAAAGACCCTGGCATGATGATAGGATGGTGCATGGGGTGTGGGCCCTAACATTCTTTGTTCACGCCAAGATCAAAGGCATGCGCGAAGGGAAAAAAAGGAAAGAAAGAAGGAAAGGAAAAGAAATGATGGAATGACAGATATTAAGCATAATATCTATCCCCTGGCCGGTGCGCAGTTGGCCCCTCCACGCTATGAGCTTTTCCTTCGCCCATCTTCCTGACCTCTCAACTCACATCAGAGGGTATGAGTGTCAGCGGTGCGCTCAGCCTCTCCCCGTCCGATGCCTTGTTCACGGTGTCCGTCGCCTTCCTCTCAATTGGGGCATACAATATCCTTAAATTGATATTTCTGATCTCCAATACCTTCAAGCACCTCGGCGGTCTGTACTTCTACAGCTGCGTAAGCGCCACGATTGCCCTAGCCGTCCATCTGACTACCGGTATATTTACCTCTTTGTTCCTAGCCATAGCTGCCGCATCAGGTCGCTCTGCGCCGTCTCGGTGGGTGCACTCTCCACAGTGCGAATTGTGGTTCTATACGCGCGCCTGCACGTACTCCGCGCGATCTTGTTCATGATCATCATTAGCACTACAGCCCTGGTGCCCGCTCAGACGTATTACTACATCTGCGACACTGCCGCGTGCTGAGCCACACGTTACTCGGGCCCCGGGGTGTTCTCGATTATCTGGGTCGTTCGGGAGATGCTAGTCTGTGGGGTGTATATGGTACAAGCGATCCGCGAGCTGCGCCCAATCGCTGCGGTATAGGGGCCCGTGGGCAGGAATGTTCTGGTCCGCCTGATCTTTGTGCAGGTTGCCGTTGCGATACTGGATGTCGGGCTGATAGTTGCTGCCCTGCACACCGACAGACGGGCGGCGAGGATCTCGTACTCTGGTTTCGCCCAATCTTTGAAACTGAAAATGGAGTTTGTGATTCTAAACTCGCTTAAGAGGTTGCTGAGCAGCCCGGTGGAGGTGCGGGATGGACACCATCCCCAGACCTAGACCCGACAAGTCGGGTTGCGAAGCGTTGAGCTCACTGGACCCAACTTGTCGCACACGTACATCCAAGGGGAGGAGCTACAATCTCCATATACGGAGCGTACGCATTACATCACAAGGTCCCCGCCGGAATGCCTCTAGCTTTCCGCCTCAGCCGCCTTTCTCACACTCGCTCATCAAAGGAAGTGGCGCGATGCACTTCCGCAGAAAGATACCGTCCCCTCACGCGCGTGCATAATTGCAGTAATAGACACCGATATATCATCTCCGTTGTGGCCTCTATCGGCGGTGCAGCCAATATCAGGGACGACCACCTCGGCACCAACCGTGCCTGCATTACGGTATCTGATTCTACGCAGGCTCGGCATGAAACCAACCTGAAATAGCCTGTCATCGACAAATTGCTCGGTCTAGATACTACGGACGCTACAGAATTAAATTTTACATCTAGCTTCTCTATCTGCTGGTTGCTTGATAGACTAATGCTAGGAATGGAAAGAGCTCCGCATGTTATCTTATATCCCTACCCTTTACCAACAATATCCAATGCCCCTGTGCGTGTTTGGTTGCCACGAACCCCAAAAGTTACCCCCCATCCCAACCCTTTCTCCGGGCCCTATGCGCATACCTACCTCCCTCAACGCAAGCCGGCCTCTACTAGCTACACACACACCTTGATTGCCTTTTTTATTCCAGGTTGTAATAAAGTGCGCGTATGGTAGCCTGTTTATCTTACACTACCTTATATTATATCCAGCTCTTGCCCTAAAGCTCACCATCAGACGGCCCTGGGTGAGCACCCAAGCAGCACCTTGATAACCGCATTAATGGCTCATCAAACGCCTGCTTAAGCCCCTGCCTGCCGCTTATATAGTTAAGTAGTGTATGCTAAGAAAGGCTGGCCTGCGTATCGCAAGGTCCCATATCTAGAACTATTAGCGAGGATCTAGCGTCACTCCCTCTATAGTCCACAACCTTCCTATCTACCTCTTTAGTTCACATATTTTATATAACCTCTATTCTATCCCAGTATTCACCTCCTAGAACTTGTTTCTATAGCATGCCCTACGATACCATAAGATCTCGAAGACTCTCTATTCTCCGCAAATTATTCTTTTACTTTACAGATGAGGGCAAGATTACACAATGGGTTTTAAACATACAAGACCACACACAACATGCCTGCTTGTTCAAGTACCACGACGCTCTTTATGTACCCTACAGTCACGTATCACCCGATTAACGTCGCTGCGCTAATCATAGGCCGCCTTCGTCGACTGTTGGGTGGTGAGAGATAACAGACAGCTCCATGGCGTGTCTGTCGGGTATGTATCGACCAAACGTCTGGCCGACTTCCGACATGGAGGGCTCGCGGTCGAGTAAAGTGAGGATGTGACGTTGGACTGTTTGATTGTTAGCTGGCTACTGCTATTATCACTGCGGGGTTAAAGCTGGTCATGGACCTATTAGGAATATTCCACTCACGTTTTGAGAGTAGAGCTTGACGCTCTGCTCCGAACTGAACAGAAGCGGCGCGAGTTTTACACGGCACGGGCGAAATCGCCATGAGGCTGAGACAAAATAAGCTGAACTTCGCTTTCTCACACTATTGGTAGATCACTTGCGCCCGACTGCGAGGCTGAAACAACCTTGCATTTTGTGAGGCTAGGCACACCGCCGTTTTGTCTCTTTAGGCTGCAGCGAGGCTCAAATACAGAACCTTCTGTCAGACAACTATTTGGACATCGCTTCCCAGCATCAGCCAGAATGGTAAAGACAATATTTAACTTCATCAAAGACATCGAGGACGGTCTCGTTTCGCAAGATAATTTCAACCAAGGAATTTGCAATTTCTTCCACCAGCTGGCGCCGATTTTGCCACTCGCCGATGAGCAACGTGGATTGTTCACTGCCGCGGAGCAAGAGACTCGCCACGCAAGCCCCGCGCTACGAGGTGCACTTCTTTTCCGCAGCTTTGTGCAGGCGATGCAGCTACACCGCGGGGTTGTTGAGGCGAGATTCAAATATGAAACGTCTGTCGCACCGCAAGACCAGCTCCGAGCGACTAGTCCAGCCTTGCTCTCTGGTCTTCGCGGCCTTGTGTACCTGATGCAACATGAAGAGCCACGCCCCTACCGTGAAAACGTCGACCAAACCTTAAACACTCATATTGCGGCAATGGGCGACCTCGTATTGGGCGCTTACTTTTCTGCACGGAGCACCAAGCACCTTGAGCCGCTGGGAATTTCAAATCCTACCAGCGTAAGCCATGCGAACGCAGACACCCAAGTAACAGAAAATACCACTAGCACGCGGTCGCTTGGTGACATCCTCGACGCACTCTGTGGCACCAGGACCAATTCGGAGAGCGCCGTCGACAGTTCTGTCGCCTTGAAACAGGCGCTTGCAGGCTGGCTCTTTCTACTAAGCAACAACAACTTCGAGAAGCTAAAGCCGCATCTTTCGAAAGATGAGACCACGATCGTGCTCATTCTGCTCGAGTGGTGGAGCGGGTCAATCGACTTCCCTGCTCCGTCTGCGAGATCGCGACTGATGGTCCTGGAATCTGCCTTGTCAGGCACTCACGCATTTGTCCTTGCAGATAACAAGGGATACCAGAGCCTGATGCTTAGTCTGTTTTACCTCGAGCTTACTCCACATTACCACATCTGGGCTGAACAGAACCTACACCTAGCTATTCGCGGCAAGTGTGCTCGGGCGGCTGCTGCTCAAAGGCTTGCCATGTCAGTATATCAATCGCTGAGTGCGGAACACAGCCTGCGGCCTGGTGGCGAGCTCGGGATCGATGTTGTGCATCAACAGGCAACTCTTAGGACGGCATCTCACAAAGATAGAGCTTCTCCTGACGCCACCATTTCATCGTGCGGATGGCTGCAAAATGAGGAGGCAGAAGCTAGTATGCCATTTTATCTGTGGGATGTACAGCAGAGACGCACCATTTCCTCTCAATCCTTAACCGACTGCGTTGTAAAGTACACTGCAATCAGTCATACCTGGGGCCGTTGGAAGACAGACGGGCCGTGTGTGCATGTTGATGGCGTTGACGAGTGGACTGTGCCGCAGAACACCAAATTTAACGTCACGGCGCTCCCACACATCCTTGCGTCTGCAGGCCTTGCAACGCGATATGTATGGTTTGACCTTTTATGCATCCCGCAGGAGCCCGAGAGCGAATGTCTTGTGGCCATCGCTCGGCATGAAATTGCTCGCCAGGCCAAGATCTTCCGCAGCGCCATGTATGCGGTAGCCTGGATCAATGATGTTGAGGGATGGCACGGCTTACACGTTGCTGTTAACCAGCAAGCAATTCAATATCTGCGAGCCGAAAACGAGCTTCCGCCCTGGACGGTCGACTTTGCTAATGGCGACGATGGGGAGTTGGAGCTATTTCGAGATGACGGGTTACACGGGGAGGTGAATGGCTGGTTCTCCTCGCTCTGGACGCTCCAAGAGCTGTGTCTTCGGCCGGACATGATGCTAGCGGACCGAGACTGGAATTTCTTTGCTATCAACGGATACAAGCGGACAGTAGTGGGGATCGACGATCTCGTCGCGCTGTCTGCGGAGATAAAAATGGAAGGTAGAAATAATGCCCCCTTTTCTTCTCGCCCAGAGAGCCGTCCCCGCCCTCCGGGTGATAAGCCCACCCTGGCACTCGACATTCTCTTTGAAGCCACGGGGCTTGTGTTGCTTTCCAATGCTTCACAGGCGACCATCCTGATGCTCGGATACCGTCGCTATTGCACCGCCAACCGCGCAGAAGCCATCATGTCAGCAGTCGGCGCCACCGACTGGTACGCAACAAAAACGGGCATGGACCAAGAGAATCACCCCCACAGTCCAGGCGACGTCCAGCAGTCCCAACAAGGCAGGTACCCCTTACCGTTCGTCCGCGAAGCCGCGCGCAAAATTGGGCCTAAATTTTACGCTTCGAAGCTGCAGCCGCTGGCGACCAGCGCGGTTTTCATACAGGGTCTGCGGGGCCGGGGCATGGGAACGCTAATGCCTTTTGGCACTGAAGGCACGGGCAGGACTTGGAGTACCGCGCCGGGTACGCATGCGCACCCTTCCGTCCGGACATGGGCTATCCAGTCGGATTACAGCGTCGATATCAGCCAGGCGGCGATTATTGCCTATACAGGGCAGCAACAGCAGCAGCGGCAGTCGCGCTCTGGGGGCTCCGCCCATAACAATACTATCATAGAGGTCGCTTATGTACCCCTTGGAGGAGGTATGCAAAAACAGACGGGGAACCTTGCTCAGTGGGTGGATGGTTTTTATCCTCAAACACGCAATTTCGCCGTCTGTTTGTATTATGGGCGGTCGACGGATGGGGTGCTGTTGAAGGAGACTGTGACTGGTGATCTGGTCAAGGTCGGAGCCTTTTGGTTTAAGGGCAATCATCACCCCTATGTGCTTGAGCCGCCTGAGGCTTGCAACGTCAGCTGGCATGTCTTGTAATTCTACTTCGGCAGACTATTCGGGATAGTTAGCTACAACAGGGATAGTCCGTCATTCCTCTCCCGAAGGACCCAATAAGCAGTTAAGTGACATAAACTCCTAGTAAAATTCAAATTTATCGATTTTTCTTATACGCACTGCCCAGACACACTCTGCGAGCGGGACTAAACTCCTCAGTCTGTTGTCCCTTAGACAAGGTAGATCTCAGAACAGTAATGGCAAAAACATCCTACCCAGGACATTGTAACTATAGTAAATAGGCCGCTGTCTAGGTATATAAGGGCATCTAAAGAATAATAGCCACTAATAACCCTATATAGGAGTTAGAGAGGTATTTGCTTTAACTACTATAACTAAACTCTTGACCGTATCCTTAGCGACATTAAGGACCATGTTCAGCCGGCGTACCAGAAGCAATAGCGATTCTGCAAATGCAACAGGGAACGAGAATTGTTTGGAAGTGGAAGAGGTGTCATGTCCTGTCAATTGTCTTATAGAAAAGTCGAGAGCGCAGAGACGCGGAATACGTAATAAAGACACCTCACCTTTGCAAGAACTTGGCTCAGAAAGGCCATATAATAACTCTAATTTAGTGAGCGATCCGTAGACTAGATCCCCTCGATCGGAACGTGATTCGATTCGGGGATTGTCCGGGGGACTCAACAGGGGAATGCGGGGATCGCCACGTCGGATCGACGGGGCTCCGGCAACGAAATTCGGTACTTCGCGATCTACCCTCGCCCAATATCCAAGCCCGCTTTTCGCTGGCTGCATGCGGGGTCGCGCGGGGAATAAAGCCATCCTCCTCCTTTTATTTCGGGTCTGGCTCCAGGTGATCTGGCTGCGGGTCCGCAGCACGGGTTACGCTGAGGGATCACCGCAGGGATTCGGCATTGGCTGGGTCATTGTTCGGTAATATGAGAGGATGATCGGTGTGTTCGGATGGACGGAGAGGGAGTTGGGGAAACGATTGGATTGTGCATATATTCTTGCTGATTGCCCTACGACGAATGTACCAGTCTTTCCTTCTCAGCTTTTGGTTTCTCAAGATACCCCTACTCTTTCTTTCTCTCATACACAATGGCAGTCACAACTCAGGCGCTCGTCTCGCGCGAGGTAAATGTCGCTCCCAAGCTTGAGGAGATCACCCTCGACGCCCTCCAGGCGGACGAAGTGCTCGTCGAGATCCACGCGACCGGCATCTGCCACACTGATTTCTCCTGCATGAACGGGACACTGCCCGCTACGTTCCCCAGCGTGCTCGGGCATGAAGGTAAGACAGCCGCTACCCTGAACCTAGTCACTCCCCGCCCGTACTTAGTGCTCTTGGAACAGGCGCCGGCGTCGTCCTCGAAGTCGGTAGCAAGGTCTCACACGTCACGAAAAACGACCGCGTCCTCCTCTCCTTCGACCACTGCGGCGCCTGCACGCAATGCGACGAGGGCCACCCAGCCTACTGCACCGAATGGGTGTCGCGTAACTTCGGGCAGAAGCGCCCCGACGGCAGCACAACCCTCGCCTCAGGTGATGGCAGTTCGACGAAGATCCACGGCAGCTTCTTCGGCCAGAGCTCGTTTGCGCGGCACGCGGTCGTCGCCAGCGCGTCGGTCGTCAAGGTCCCCGCGGACACGCCCCTCGATCTGTTTGCGCCGCTGGGGTGCGGAATCCAGACGGGGGCAGGGGCGATTCTGAACACACTAGACGTGCAGGCCGGGAAATCAGTCGCCATTTTCGGTGTCGGGTCCGTTGGGATGAGCGCGGTGATGGCGGCGAAGCTGCGCGGCGCGAGGATCATCATTGCTGTTGACCTGCAGCCGCAGCGTCTAGAGCTGGCGAAGAAGCTCGGTGCGACGCATACGGTAGTTGGGTCCGATCGCGATGTTGTGGCGCAGATTCAGACGATCTCGGGGAAGAATGGGGTCGATTACTCGGTGGACTGTGCGGGAATTCCGCAGGTTGTTGAGAAGGCGCTGGATTGTTTGGGGACGAGGGGGAAAGCGGCGACGGTGGGGGCTCCGACACCTGGTGTGCGTGCTGGTGTCGATATCTTTTCACATCTGGTTATGGGTCGGCAGTACTTGGGGTGCTGCGAGGGCGATAGTGACACGCAGAAGGTGCGTACTCCTACATACTTTTGTAGCCATCAACGCAAAACTAACGTTAAACCAGTTCCTGCCATATCTAATAGAACAGCACGCCCAAGGCCGCTTCCCTCTCGAGGAGATGGTGACATACTACCCGGTAGCCGAGTATGAGCGAGCGTTCAAGGAGGTCAAGGAAGGAAAGGCTCTGAAGGGGGTCCTTCTCTGGAACTAGCTGAGATTGTTTTAATTTGATATCCACACGTTTATAACTGAGAATTCTTCTAATTGACAAGAGGAACACACGTAACCCTTACATACATAAACACTGTGAGAGCCCTGCGAGTAGACTGGATTCACTGCAAGCCTACGGTGATCGCCCCCGGTTGTTCTGCGGCCAAGCGATGTGGAGTATGTACCCTGAGCTCAGCCTACCAGTCCTCTGTGGTTGAAACTGCAGCTCGGCCCCTTTACCTAGGCCTGCCAGGTCAAGTTTGCTACCTCGGAGGCATCATTCTTCCCGGTCGCTCGTCATCGGAGACAAAATCGGAGACTTTGCAGGAAATCGGAGACTTTGCAGGAGTCTATCCGCCCGTTGGAGAATCCGATACCGAGCCTGTGAGGAGCAGCCACAATGTCCGAAGCCATACTTCAAGGCTTGATCGCCTTTCTTATAGAATTATCTGATCCAATATAAGGTTCAAGCCTCAGTTATCTTGGCGGAGAGGAGCGGAACTCCGGATTGGGTACATAGATCAAAGTCTTCCTCATCCGCCAAGCTGTACATCAGTCTGGGCAGAACTCTCCGCTGACCCCCATTTCGGAGACATACTTTAGGCGTGCTGCCTATCATGTTGCATTTCGTCCAGCACGCAAGATGCCCAGAATGTGATATGTCCGGCCTAGGAATCTCATCTCTCATTCGGGCGCCCCGCGTAAATCTCTCCGACGAGTCTATAAATACAGCCATGCCCTCGACATAGGCTTCCCTGCTAAACCCAGATCACCCCTCCAGATTAATCCTCCCCAATTATAATAACCTCTATAACTATGTCTAACACAGTCTACCTGATCACCGGTGCCAACCGCGGCATCGGCCGTGGCTTTGTCTCAGCGCTCCTCACCCGGCCCAACACAACCGTCATCGCCGCCGTCCGCACCCCCGAAGCCGAATCCTCCACCTCCCTCACCACCCTCCCCAAGGGCCCCAACTCGGCCTTGATAACTGTCAAAATCGACTCGAAGTCCCCGACCGACGCCGCAACCGCTATCGCCACCCTCCAATCCACCCACGGCATCTCCCACGTCGACACCGTGATCGCCAACGCGGGGATCAGCAGCGACTACTCGCTCGTGCGCGACGTCCCGCTCGAGGCCCTCCAGGAGCACGTCGCGGTGAACGCGTACGGGCCACTGACGCTGTTCCAGGCTGTCTACCCGCTGCTCACGAAGAGCCGCAAGCCGGTCTTCGTTGGCCTCGGCAGCGCGCTGGGCACAATCGGGGACATGATCCAGCGGCCGTTCCCGAATACTGCGTACGGGCCCAGCAAGGCGATGCTGCACTGGATCGTGCGCAAGATACATTTCGAGGAGGAAAGTATTATAAGTTTCGTGGCGGATCCTGGGTGAGTTGTTATTATTACTATGCCTATCAATTGGCGGAGTCTGGTGCTGACATGCTGGTCTTGGTTTGCAGCTGGGTTGATACCGATATGAGCGATCGGGCTGTGCAGATCTTGGGGGCGCCGAAGCCCGAGCAGACAGTCGAGCAGACGGTCGATGCGATCCTGGGGACCATCGATGGGGCAACGAGGGAGTCTGTTGGCGGGCAGTGGCGTGTGTGGGATGGCTCGTCGTTTACCTGGTGAGGGAGAGGGCAGGACAGCCTGGCTGACAAGTCAACGAACATGGATACCTGGGAAGCATTTAGACCCAGACGATACTTGTGCAGTCGGTCTCTCTATTTTATACGCGTGGGAATAGAGATAGGAAGGATACATTAGCCGAGCCAAGGACAGATTTGCGTCTCTCCAGTCTGAAAGAACAAAACTTGTTCAATCCGCCCATCTACTTCTCATCCATATCATTAGTGGTCTGGGCTATTCCTGCTTGTTTAGTAGTTAATGGGAAACCACCTACCTATTCCGTTATACCTATCGTCGTCCCATGTTGGCTACACGCCTATAGCCTTAGCGCCCTGTATTCATCGTTTCAAAGTTCCCTTTTTCCCACCAAGTTTTAGGCGTCTCAGAAGCCCAGCGACCATTTTTTTTTATCGGTTACAATGATACAGATACCCCGCTCATCCCGAATATAGTACCCAGCTAGCTGAAATTTGGATAACGTCCATCGCTACAACCAGTAGTAGAGAGATATCACAGACCCCTTCTTGTGGAAGGCGATAAAAAGTGGCTGGAGGAAAATGTGTAGGTATTTCTCCGGCCATGCGGCGCAGCCAAAAACTACCCCGAGTTTTTGAAAAGCCTCAATACTACAGACCCCCAAAGGCTCTTCCCTTCGGCGACCGAAATTCGGAATGTTGGGCCCTATGCAAGCATCCAGGAACTAGAAGTGTTGTGCTTTTATTCACGCAAATGAAACATGGAGAGGAAGCGCCCGAGCTGGGAGTGAAACAATCAATCCTGGTCGTTCCATCCTGTGGAGGCTACAGGCCTCTTTCACATAAGGCCAGCTCGCCCGGCCCAGCCCAGCCTCCTGCTGTCTTTTCATCTTCTGTCAACCGGACTTCAGCCATCTACTATCCACCTCACGCCCGAGCTTTAACAACTTGTTGGCCACTCTTCTTCTCTGAAGCTTGACACACCAGCATCATGTCCGACCGAGAATCCCTAACGCCTCGTGTGTTTCTTGTCCGCCATGGTGAGTTCTGTATCTAGCCACACTAGAAATCGTTCAACTTCCAAGTAAACCGCTCGGCTAACAGTACGGCTTTGTATAAATAGGTGAGACCGAATGGGCCAAATCCGGCCGCTTCACAGGCACGACAGAGATCGGGCTCACCGAGACGGGCGCTCAGCAGGTTTCCTCGGCGGCAGCTACACTCGTAGGCCCCGGCAGACTCATCGACCCATCGCGCATTGTGCACGTCATCGTCAGCCCGAGGAGACGTGCAGCAAAGACTTGTGAAATCTTGCCGAAGGACTTCTCGCCCAGACCTACTAGGATATGGGATGATATTACCTACACCGAGGACATTGCGGAGTGGGATTACGGCGATTACGAGGGGCGCACTGACCAGGAGATCAGGAACCTACGGAAGAAGAAAGGTCTGGACTTGGAGAAGGATTGGTATATATGGAGGGATGGGTGTGAGGGTGGAGAGTATGTTTTTAATTCCTGCTGGAGTAGTTCGCTGCTTATAAGGCTGCTGCTAACAATACCTCCAAGATCGAGCAACCAAGTTACCGAACGGCTGGACAGGCTCATCTCGCAGATCAAGGATATCCAGAGGCCTTATATGAATGGGGAAGCCCCCGCTGATGTCCTTATTGTACGCAATTTTTCTCCATCTGCTTGCTTCCCTCTGTTTCTTTCCCCCAATCTCACCCACAGACGCTGAGACCCGATAACCCCGCAGGTCGCCCACGGACTCATAAACCGCTGCTTTGTGAAGCGCTGGCTCGGCTTCGCCGTTGATTTCGACCTCCCCATGATATTTGCCCCTGGGGCTGTTGCAGCTTTGAGGTACGTATACGCTTTCTGATCTATTGAAAGCCCTACCTATTCCGTTAAGGCATACATTAACGTTTAAATCTTCACGTGTGGAAAAGCTACAAAAACAATGACATTGAAAAGCCAGCCCTGCACGTAGGTCTGGCCCTTCCGCCGAGTAGCGTGGAAGACAGTGTACAAGGTGCCGAGCAATACATAGCTTGAACTCGTTTGGGTGTTTCCGCCGCGATAGGAAGCTGTGTCTGTGCTGGTGTAAGGTTTTCTTAGGTATGTTCCATCAACGGCTATTGGGTGTTAAAGGGGTTGGGTGGGGGGTGGGAGGGTTCGGATATCGAGGAGACATATATTTGTTGTTCTATATGGTTACTGCTGCCTTTGGAACGTTTGCTGACAAATTAATATTCGTTTTATGTGCCCGGACAAGCAAAAGAGATTGGCCCAGAAAGATACCGTGATTCAACGAGGAACTGACACTTTGAGAGTATATACAAACATGTTGCGGTTCGCAGGCAGCAGACAGTTGTTGGATCTGTCTCAAAAACAATGCTAACATTGCCCTGTGACTGACAGTGGTAATTGAAGGAACAGATAAAGGGGTATACAGCTCAAACTCGCGAAGACACAGCCTAGACGTGTTCAGACTTGGTTGTCGAGACTTTCATGTCAGGTACCTGGGCCTGCGCTGTAAATAGCCCAGTCAAGCGCAGTACGGCCGCTGGCGTCCACGAAATGGCACGGGAATCCCGGTATCTATATCCGGTGGGTTCAATATGATACACACGTCGGAGGCGCTTTCCGAGCTCTTGAACTCTGCACGCCATTCGGTATACAAACTGCCGCACATTCTGATACGAACTGGATTTGTTACATACAGTGGTCAGCCCGCTGTGTCGGTAGTTGCAGTTCAGCATCAATTGGATGTCCTAATACCTACCTTTCATCAACCAGACTTCCCCTGACCGGTCAAAACGGCCAATCCCCCGCTTGGGGTGGGATACGTGGCCCGACCGACCCCATAATCTACTACGATAGAGTCAGAACCTATCGTAAGTACTCCTCCTCCTCCTCCCTCTCCGACGCAACGAGGGCTAACCTCGGGGCCTCAGGAACGACGCTAAGTCCATACTAGGCAGGCACGAACAGCCTCATCCAGCGCTGAGACAGTCCAAGTGCTCCATCGTCCCTTCCCGAACAACCATTTTCCCAGTTGGACGGAGCGATGGAGCATCTTCCACTGAGAGAGGCAGGAACGGCATTGGCCCGGTGGTGAAGAGCGCTCTTTCCCAGTGAACAACAATAGGGAGTGCACCTGGACGCCCGGTAGAATGACGACCTTACACTATGCGGGTCAAGTGCGCTGTGAGCCGCCCTGTAACGAAGTCGCGGCTTCTCTTCGCTAGTTAGGTCGTCTAACGAAGAGGTGATTCCAACTTGTATGATAATGATGAAATATTCTCGAGTGAAGCGAGTCCCGTCCTATGGCAGGGAAGGACCTTCTTTCCGCACCCCGTTCGTAACAGCCGGCACGACCACAGAAACCGGCGCCTGAAGTGACACCCCATCATTTGCATTCAGGGACATCATCTGAATGCGCGGCTCCGGCAGCTCCGGCGACGGCAGCGGAAAGCAGTCCGGGGTGATCGGATCCGCGGGCCTCTGGGCCATTGTAGCGGCAAAGTATCCCTCGTCGAGGGGGCTCACGTGCGGTGAGTTGTTGTTGTTGTTGTTGGCAGCGCTGCTGCTGCCGCTCTCTTGGTGGTAGCGGCTGCAGGGGAGATGGAGCAGGCGGCGCAGGGTCGGGAATATGCGGATGAGCACTTTGCGGACGGAGGGGATTGAGGCGATTATGATGAAGGTGCAGACTTCGACGGAGGTCCAGTTTGAGGCGCGGACGAGCTCCCCTTTTTGTTGGTTTTGCGAGGGTCAGTGGTGGTGGTCACTAGCAGAGGGTGCATGAGGGATAGGGGATAGAAGGGACTGCTGACAAGTGAAATCTACTTGGAAATGTCGGATATACGTGATGCGGACGATGCTTGTGACGCAAACCCTACATCACAATTAGCGCGAGGCTTCTGAAGTGGAAAGGTAAGCAGGTGTTATAAGTAACAGGCTTACAGTAATCCCAACCCAAACATCACAATAAGCCCTGCCCTGACCCCAGCAGGCGCATGAAGCTTCAGCAGCTGCGGAATAGGCAACAGGAACAGTACGATGTCTGTGGCCAGCTTGATTGCAAAGGAGACATAGTAGAAAACGTAAAGGTCCATGCAGACACCTGGGACCGTCAACGGGTAGAAGTATTTTTTGGGAGGAGAGCATTGGAATGCGTAAACGAACACCTCCTCGATGAACTCGCAGATGACGAACACGATGAGGAGGTAGTATAGCCAGCGCAGGGTGGTTATCGAGAAGACCTTCAGGTATAGAAGGCAAAAGGATATCTTGATTGCGGTTATAGAGACCAAATAGGCGATTCCGGTGACGTAGTTGAGCTGGTTTATTAGTATCAAATTGATAAAATGTATTCTGACTGCTTGATGTACCTTGAGGAATGTAGCCACCGTCTCCGTGTCATCCACAATGAGCGCAAAGTGTCTTCCGTAGCCATAATGAGTCACTGTAAGAGAATTAGAATAGTCACGGACGCTCAACTAGAGAGTGTTGTCATACTCCACATAGATACAAAGCACAGCACAAAGGCGAAAACCTAAGTAGTTCATTTAGCCAAATACCGAGCGATTATCCATGGCTGCCGTGGAGGCCCACCCAGCTGATAAGGAAGAAAACTAGAACAAATAGTTAGCCACAGATACGGACTCATAGAGCAGAGCATCTTAGCCCCGCGCCTCCTTACCATCATCGGCATCGAGCCGGCGCATGAAAATCTGCGCTGCGACTCGGGCACAGGCGCCAATAGATGCGAGCGTCAGCATCACCGTGTTGCAGGCGATGATACTGGCTACCCGCGATCCATTCTCCGCAGTCGACGGCATAAGTCTTTGTTACGATTTCCATGCCATCAGCAAGATCCGAGTTCGTGCCGGGTGGGGGGGTGAGATATCCATGGCGGGGAGGGAGAAGCTTCCCGATCCGTGGTCGACTCGTGGCATCAGCGGCGTTCCTTAGTCATATCAACCGTATTTTACAGCAACTTAATTTAGGGATAACCATTTTCGAACCTTTGGAATGCTCTCTTGATAACATATGTGGTGCACTTTTATTGGTCTCCGGTGCCTCAGATTTTATTATTGGAGCAGAGTCTACCCCACTGATGGAACCGAAGATCTACTCGGGAGTAGCTTCCGGGCTATGTATGTACATCAACATTCTTGGGGATGAATATCCATACCTGGACTCCCAGTTGACCCCGGTGTAAGGAATCCCGTTACCTACTAGTCTACGCGGCCTTGTTTTCAAGAATGTGAGCGAACGCCCGAGAAATCCAGATCTTACCCGCGGTCGCATCTGCCTTATTATTCGATATCGGCCTCGCATGCCGCGTTTCTGGGTAGACGGTATCAAGGAAGAGAGTGTGACGATCTTCCCCTGCTCTGGTCGGCTTCTGTCAGGATCTCCGATGGACCGACATACGTGGGATGCGGGCCTTGAGGGGATTTCACAACATACTACACTGGAAAATATCGAGTTCTCCTTTTTTTTTGTTCCCTGCTCAAAAG
Organism: Penicillium sp. S1316; assembly: GCA_023627405.1. Classification (NCBI taxonomy): domain Eukaryota; kingdom Fungi; phylum Ascomycota; class Eurotiomycetes; order Eurotiales; family Aspergillaceae; genus Penicillium; species Penicillium sp. S1316. The sequence goes on from JAMAHF010000071.1 coordinate 85,869, forward strand.
GTTGCTTCATCTAATTTTGGACCCGCTGTTGGACGAAGCTCGAGGCGATCTCTCGGAAAACCTTTGCAAGCTTGACAGGGCACGCTTAAACATTCGATAAGCTTATGGCTTAGGTAGCAGGGCGCGGAGAAATACCCCCACGTGGCATGGGCATGGGCATGCATCGGGACCGACGTATAGAAAGCTTGTGCATAACTATACATATGCACAGCATCTACCTACATATTCTATTCGCCCTTACTTACCGAGCTGGAAGCCGCGGGAATAATTAATCAGCTTAGCGGAGGATAAGCAGAAAGATGCATTCCGAGCTCAAGGTCATTTGTAATCGCTACTGTAAGTAAAGAAAAACTCTCAAGGTCTCTCTGGGATTCTCAGTTCTTTTCAAATTGAAATCAGATCAGCATTTGGTTTAAATTGGCAAGTCTAGGTACAAGAATTTCATCATGCTGACAACTTCCATCCTCTTCCGATAACGATTAACGATTAAGGAGCGTGAGTATAAGCATTATTTATATGCATTGCGTAAAGGAATTATGTGGGGGAAAGAAAGAAAAAAAAGCGACGATCCGGTAGATCATGACGCTCGATGAAAGGCCTCCCAAGGTTCCCAAGGTAGTAGATCGCAGAGCCGCAGTATGATCCAATTTGAGCATATCGACTTAGATCTCCATGAAAAGGGATCCGTTCACAGGGCGATGACCAACGATCAACGATGTGCTTAAACACAGTTGATCTGCAGGGACTCGGGCACAAAGTCCGCGTTGCTGGGGAAGCGTGCGTAGTTGCGCTCGCCGTTGACCTCGACGAGGGTGCCCGTGGGCTGGCCGGCGCTGGTTGTGCCGTGGATGACGCACTTGGCGCCGGAGACGACGCCCGAAGTGATCATGACCGAGTCGACGCGGAAGGTCGGGTCATAGACGCCGGGGTAGGTGGCCTTGACGGAGACATCGGCGCCGGTTGTGGGGATGACGCCCGGGGTGCCGTGGCCGCTGTACTCGTTTGTCAGGACGACGGTGCGCGAGCCGGTGCGGGGGATGGAGGCTGCGGAGACGGAGGAGGCCAGGACGGCGAGGACGGCGGTGGTGATGGTGAACTTCATTTTTAGTGTGGAAAGAGGTAGTCTGGAGACTTGGAGTTGGTTTGAATTGGATGAGAAGGCTTGTTGGAGGCTTTGGAGGATGATGATGCTGTTGATGATGAAGAGAAGAGTCGATTTGGGGAGGAATCTTGCTCGACTTTATACCTTTTTTTTTCCCCTAAAGGCATGCCATACCAGACTGCCTGAGCTTCGCCACGCCATGTTCTTGGTGTTCAGGATCCTTGACCCTCGAGTCTGCACGCTGTCTCGCCCATGCGCCGAAGGATCAGAAACATATCGACTAGCAGAGCCGTGGAAGCGGTAGTGGGGTCCGAAAGTTGTTGGCAAGGCTGTCAAGTCTAAAATTATCGAGTAATACCTTGCGCGAATTTGCTCCCTCGTGCCGGCTGCATTGGACTTAGGAAGCTTGGGGAAGGGCAGTGCCGATGATGCTGCATGATCCGACCGCTACTCCAGTCCAGCTTATTCGACAAGTCGCGCAGTCGCGCCAATACGGGTTGCCAGATCGCGGGGGGCTGAGATGCAAGTCTCAAGCCAAGCTCGTATGTCTCGACCATGTCTGACTGTCTCGGCTGATGCTATCCGGCCTCAGCCTGGCGGACAACAGGAGCTCGGGCTGATGATGATGCTCAGCAGGCCTTCAGGATGGGCTCTCCCAGCCGACTGACGATGGCATCTCGTTGGGCAGAATACAGAATACACTCCGACATAGCCAGAGCAACAGCTTCCACGGCTCTGACGGCTCTGACGGCTGGAGAGTACCCATGGTCAGCCAAAAAAAAAAAGTATGCTTTATATAGCTCTAAGACATGGCAGTCCAATGCTGCATCCCCCGCCTTGTAAGGGTGGGGCCATTTGGATCGGATACGAGGGAGCACCTGTCAGCGTCAGCATGAACGGAACCCCGGGTGTCCACTGTGTTGGTCTGGTTTGGGCTGTGCACTTCGCTACGTGAAGAAATCCGGAAACGATCAACAGAAAAACATGGTTCAAAGTTGGGACTTGTCGAGGCTCGATGGAAATCCAAGATCCATCGCAACGGGTGGTGGTGGGGGGGAGGTTCTGCCCAGCTGCTTGGCTCAGCCTGAACGCGGGGTGGCGCAGATCATTTCCCTTTCATGGCAGGCCCTGCCCCATGGTTGCTCTCGCAAGGTCTGCCCTGTTGCGAAGTTGCATCGCACCTTGGCGGTTAGGCCTCTAAGGCTGAGGGACAGGCCAAGGGAACATGGGGCCCTCCAGCTTCTCAGCCTAGCATATAATATGAAGTCACTGCCCAGAATCCCGGATACTCCTACTTTGGAAGCCTGAGGCAGGATCGCTTTTTTTTTTTTAGAAGAGGCTGAGGACTTGGGCACCAGAGCCATGGTTTTCGAGCCTCGGCATTGCGGCTTAGAAGACCGGAAAGTCAGGGAGCTCTGGATAGATCTGGGTAACCACACCAGTATCCCTCCAGTCGTTACCTAATTGACATTCTCAGCTTTCACTCAGAAGGCGGCCTTGGACCCGAGTAGCAAGCCCAACAAAACACACCGTCGCATCGAAGTTGGTCCCGTTCAGCGTTGAAATGCTCAGGTTCCCGATGAAATTATTAGGCTGCCATTCTACTTTGGTCGTACAGTAGAGGTTTATCGAGGAAAGAACAGGAGATGAGCATCTGAAAGGTCAGACAGAGATCAGTTCGTACGACGTGGAACATACCAAATCCTTGCCCATGGCATGGCACAGGTGGCACACCGAGCTACACGACATCGTCCATGAGATTCGTTGTTTGTCTGTACCACCGGTTCTAGGCATCGTCGATTAATTTCTCGGCCTCTCGTCTATCGGAGATTAATGCATACTCTTCTCATTTCCCTCTCGTTAGGCGGCCGACGTGGCCGACGAAACTCGGAGCGTGGAGGCGAATGGCTCGAGGAAATCCCGCTCCCAGTGATCAAGAAGCAAGCAGAATTTTTTTCTTCGGTGTATTCAATCGAGCAGAAAGGTAAAGCCATCAGGTGATTTGCATCCTGGCTTTTTGCTTATCTCCTGTTATCAAAAAAGTCGTTGCGGAGTTTGTTCGGCGATAACGTGGAGTCACGAGAGCGGGCGAGCTGTCATCTTCAGGAAGACGAGGCCAAGAGGCCAAAAATAGAAGAGCTTAACCGACATTTACGGAGTACCAGGATCTTGGGCCAAATTTTACGATGCGATCACGCCTGGAGAACCTACTGTTGAGAGGCTTTTCGTATTGTCCATCTACTGTCACATCAAGATATAGAGGAGACCCATGCGGTCGGGTTCTCGGAGCAATTTGACCATGTTTTGGAACTGTGGCGCCGTTATATATGTGTTTGTACCCCAGCCACGGCTGCTATTCCTGGAATCGGAATAATGGACATAGATTTGAGTCAATAAACAATCTATATAGTCTAAACTTCATAAAAGCCGATATCTGTGGTACTGCGACCCAATTACAGGGGAATGATTACTCTAGGTACCTGTGTGGAGATTGATGATGGTTGGGAACAGACAGCTTCTTAGCATACAAACACCAACACAAGCATGCCCCTCGGCTTTCGGCAGAGGTGAAGAAGATGTGAATCAGTATGCAGATTAATCATCCACTACAATAATAATCGGGATATCTGAGATTTTCCCTCGGAGTTGCCGCATTAATAGATCCCCCGATTTCAAAGGAGTCGGAGGATCCATGTCGTGCCAACAACTGAATCAGGCCGTGTTATTACGGTGGATGGCGGCGAGAGTTCCTTGACAGCACTCCGTATCAATCGATACTATATCCATCACACGCATTCGCGCAAGCGAGGGGGGCTTCGATACTATCACATGTGGATTGAAAGCATCTCATGATGCCAAAAAGGAGGACTATTTAGAATAGTAATAACGTGGCATGGGCAAATAATCTGCGATCGGGACGAGGGAGCCGCAATCTCTGTCGGCTTACCTAGTCAGGTGAAGCCAGAGGCCTCATGCAATCTGCAAGCACGGCAAACGCAAATGTCACTGTGAAATATCTGCTCTACGGGCGGCAACCAGGAAAATACCCTGGGGGTACTTTCCGAGTGACTTGTTCTTCTGTCGTGCATATCTGGCGTTGTCAGCGTCGTCTCTCGTAAAATGAAAGGGTAATGGCACAAGAGGTACATAAAAAAAAAAGAAAAGAAATGAAATGAAAAACACGGGCAGGTCACGCGGAGGAAAGAGGATTGAAAGTGGTGAGAACTCTCTCTTGCTGATCCCACGACAGCGAAGGAAAGACAAAATTGCACGAGTGAAACCAACACGGAGCAAATATTGCGACTCTTTCAATGGCGTGGAGGATCTCCTGCACTCGATTCGTTTGCTCTCTTGAAAATCAAAACTTGCGACCGACAAAGGGCGCCAGGGAGGGAGAACAAGGCCCATTTGTAATCGAGTCAGCAAGTGGCACCCTTCGAGTGCCACAGTGGACATCCCCCATAATTGTTCCCCATACTGCGGGCGAATGGACTCTATTTCGAGATCGGAGATGGAGACGGAGATGGCGAAATTCGTGGTGAGAGGAGGATGCAAATTCTGCACCCACAAAAGTACCTTTTTTGCGTGCAGACCGCAAAGTCCAGTTGGAGGCGATCTGCCCTGCACAGGTAAGCAGGACGCGTCGATCTGAGTTGCCGGAAGAAAAGGGGCAGAAGCGCTAGAAGCGAGCCAAGGCCACATGACCAGCAATCTTTAAAAAACAATCAGCGAGTCACCGACCCCACGGGCCACGGCACTGCCGCGGGCGGCTACACCGATAAAAATAAAAGTACTTGGCATCGGCCCGGAGATATGCCGACACTCGTCTTTTGTGTACTTTTTGTATGCGTTTCAAGGTGACCACAGTCAATTGCCTGCTGAGGTTGGCTCTCCGTGTTTGTCTGCAACCAGAAACAGCGGATTGTTGTCCACGGCTGGGGAAGAGCCCCTTTTTACGGTCGCATCGTTATCGCTCAAGGCGGGCCCGATCCTTTGGAATGGGAGGGAGCAGGTGACCTCTGGCCGGGCGATCTAGACCAGGTGGATCTCTCGAGAACGGCCATCGCTCTTCGGATGCAAGGTGAAAACTGCTGATGGAGCGGGCGGGATCATGTCGCCACGGTGAGCTCAAAGAACCTGCCCAGCTGATCTCCCAGAGGTTGGAGGACCCCTATTCTTGCTGCTCCACTCCACTCCATGATGTAATAAGATGGCCTCACCGTAACCAGGAATTTCTGGTTGATCGGCACGTCTCAACCAGCGGTCGCCTCCAGCAGAGTCTGCAAGCGCAAAACAAAACTCTGCCATCTCCCACTCGGCTCTCCTTCGCATCCTCTCTTCTCTTCTCCTCTCCTCCCCATCCATCCCATCACAATGCCTCCCCTCAAGCTCAATGCCCGCAACCTCCCTCAGATTCTGGCCGCCGGCCGCAACATCCGGGGGCCGGCCTACCAACGTGGCCGCGCCGTCAAGGAGGGCATCGTACACATCGGTGTCGGTGGCTTCCACCGCGCGCATCTGGCCGTCTACATGGACAAACTGATGCAGCAGCAAAAGTCGAACGAGTACGCAATCTGCGGCGTCGGACTCACCCCCTCCGACTCCAAGATGCGCGACGCCCTCGCCTCGCAGGACCACCTCTACACCGTGATTGAGCGATCGGGCAAGGGCAGCCTCGCGCATGTCGTCGGCAGCATCAACAGCTACCTCTTTGCGCCCGAGAACCGCGAAGCCGTCATTGCCAAAATGGCCCACCAGGACACCAAGATCGTCTCCCTCACCATCACCGAGAGCGGCTACTACTACAACGAAAACACACACGAGCTCCAGAGCCAGCACCCAGACATCCAGTTCGATCTCAACCCGGAGAACGAAAAAGCGCCCCGGACCACCTTCGGTTTCCTCTACGCCGCCCTCGCCCGCCGCCGCCAGCAAGGCCTCCGCCCCTTCACCGTCCTCTCCTGCGACAACATGCAGAAGAACGGCTCCATCACCCGCCACATGCTCGAATCTTTCGCCCGCCTCCGAAACCCGCAGGTCGCCAACTGGATCGCCGAGCAGGGCGCCTTCCCCAACTCCATGGTTGACCGCATCACCCCGCAGACTGCCCCCGCCGACATCAAGACCCTCGCCGACGACTTCGGCATCGAGGACGCCTGGCCCGTCGTGACCGAACCCTTCATGGACTGGGTCGTCGAAGACCACTTCAGCGACGGCCGCCCGGCCTTCGAGAAGGTCGGCGTCAAGGTCGTCAAGAACGTGCACGACGTCGAGCAGTTCGAGAAGCACAAGCTCCGCCTGCTGAACGGCAGCCACAGCGCGATCGGTTACCCAGGCCAGCTGGCTGGCTTCAAATACGTGCACGAGGTGCTCGAGAACCCGCTCTTCCGCAAGTTCCTGGTCCAGATGATGCACGAGGAAGTCAAGCCGCTGCTGCCGATGATCCCGGGCGTCAGCATCGACGAGTACTGCAACACGCTGATCGAGCGGTTCGAGAACCCGACCATCATGGACCAGCTCCCCCGAATCTGCCTCAACGCCTCCGGCAAGATCCCACAGTTCATCATGCCCTCGATCGCCGAGGCGATCTGGGAGACCAAGCCCTTCAAGCGGCTGTGCTTCGTCGCCGCCGCGTGGTTCCGCTACATCAACGGGATCGACGACAGCGGGGCCAAGTTCGAGGTTGACGACCCGATGCGCGATGAGTTGCAGGCCAAGGCTCGCGCCGGTGGTTCGGACCCATCCACGCTGCTGAGCATCAAGAGCCTGTTCGGCGACGATCTGCGCGCTGACAAGCGGTTCCTTCAGGAGGTCACACGGGCGATGCAGGCCATCGAGCGCGACGGGATCATGAAGACGCTTCCCAAGTACATTGACTAGGCTAATTTTTTTCTTTCCCCTTTGGTCATGTCTTGGAGAAAAGTTACGGTCTACACTTTTTCTTTGCTTTAGCCTGTTTTTACTATTTCTCATTCTCTTGATTGCATCTTTTTTTTTTTATCTTGTTGTCGGTGCCCTTCACTTGGGGTTTTCTTTGGGTTTTCTGGTCCGTCGGCTTTCTGGGTATCTTTTTTATTAGATTTGTGTTTTTAGATGAAAAGCGTGGATAGCTATAGATGATACTAGACACTTTTTTTTTTTTCTATGTTCGCTCTTCGATGCGTCCTTGTTTGTGTCGACACATCTGTATTAGTATTTGCATGGTGTCATTGAAGCGATTTCAATTTCCAATTAATTATCGATTGCTTTCAACCTTATCTCCACTTGCAAGAAATCACCCTAGATCGTGTTTTTTTACCCTTTTCAGCACGTGGCTTGCACCAGAAATAATAATATGCCGCGCGTATTATTTTCCTTTATCAGATGGGTGTGCATGGGCCCGCCATCCATCTGCATGGATCCTAGTGTGCGTGGCTATTTTTGCAATTTGCCACCCCGACATAGATGGCCATTCCCATCACGTCATAAAACCTTGATTTTGTAGGACGGTTGAGAAAAGCTTTTATATGGAAGGAAAGAATTTGAATCGAAAAGATAATTTCTAATTGACGAGAGCGGATCATTATCGTAGAGTCTAAAGCAAGTAAGTCTATGGTGAAATCGTTCATAGAGAAAAAGGATATTCGCGCTCAAAGCAACACCAAAGATAGTAACCCCAAATCCATCCTAAACCCCAACCCCAGCAGAGCCTTGGATAGCAATCCCAAACAAAAAAAAAAAAAAAAAAAATCAACATCAACTACACTGAAACAGCCGCCGAAACGCCCGCACTTGCCCCCGCGGCCGAGTTCGCCGACATAGTCTGCATAAGCTGCAGATAGACATCCGCAAGCCCCGTAACAACAAGCTCATCCACAAGCCCGTTCGCACTCGCGGCCGGCTCCAGAATCTCCAACTTCCCGGCCTTCTTCGTACTCAACCCCTTATGCATAACAAACCGCGCATACACGGTCCCGGAGGCCTCATCCACGCACTCGATATTCAGGAACTTCCACGCCTTACTCTTCTTCCAGACAAGCCGCTTCCCGGCGCCCAGCGCGGGGGAGTCGAACGCGAACTCGTACTTCCATTTGCTCGTCGGCCGCAGGGCGATCTCGTGCCCGTTGACGGTCACGTCGATTGTGCGGCTGAAGCTGTGGAAGATGACGGTTGCGGGTAAGTGGGCGGCGGTGTTGTCTTCGGCCTGGAAGAGCATGTGCGGTTTGCGCATCTTGAGGTCCGCTGCGTACAGGAGCGGGCCGTTGGCGTCGTTTTCGCAGACGCGTAGGTGGCGGCCTGTCCAGGAGGTGAAGGCGACGTCCAGCGTGCGCGGGTATGAGTGTGTTGATGCTGGTGGACTGGGTTGGTGGGGGTGTTGAGCGTAGCCGTTCTGGGATTGGGGGTACATTTGTTGCTGTGGAGGATAGTAGTTTTGTTGTTGCTGTTGGTGTTGAGGTGGCGGGTAGGCTGGGTAGGCCTGTGGGTGTGTAGGTGGGTATTGCTGGAACGGTGGTTGTGGTTGTTGCGGGGGGTATTGTGGGTGCTGGCCGCCCCAGGCGTTGGGTTGGTTGCCGTAGTAGGACATGTTTTCGGCGAATTTGGAGGTCATTGTAGTGGAGATTAAAGTGGTAGAACTTGGCCTTCGAGATGGGATCTGATATAGATATGCCTGAATTGTTTGTTTGCTTGTCCGCAATGAAGCTCTTCTTCGCTGGAAATCCGCCAGCTTAAATGCCTCCTCAATCTCCATCCAAGCTCCAACCCACGCTAACCGCATCAGGAGCTACCCAGCGCTGTCTGCCACAGCCTCTGCTGTGTCTGCTGCGTCTGAGCCCTGCCAAGGATGACGTTGCCCCAGCCTGCCAATTGAGCGGTCTGGTTGGTCGAACTTGGCCCCCATCTGCCGCTGTTGTCAGTGGCGCAGCGACCCTGCACTGGCGGCACGTTTGGCTGCTTTGGGATCGGCGCCGCGAGAGTGGCAGATTGGACCACAGCAGGAGAATTATCTCATCGTCGAATCTTGTAGGGCTGACCTTGCCTGGCTTGGGGGTGTCTCCGACGAGGAGGGTGTCCGAGCAGGGCTTCGTATTGTGCTGATCGCAAGCTTTTGTGTGCTGGACAGCGTATGATGGAATAGTTGGTTCTGGAACAGTCAACATGATATCTTTGGGATGCTGTACTTGTTACTTCAGCTATCCAACACGTTGTGACCACCTGGTGGAGCTGCCCTGACAGCCTCAGAGAGCAAGACGTTGTCCGAACTAGCGCCTGCGGAATTAAGATGCCAGTCGTCCCTTAAAAGTGTAAGCTTGGTTGTAACGTTAAGCTAACCCAAGAGCTTGACTTGATCAGTCCACGTCATATTCATGCTGCTATCCTATCGCGCATTGATCCTGCGCTCGGAGTTCGCACCGGATATGGTACGATTATATCGGGGCTTAGCAGACCTGCATATGGTAGATTTTTCGAAATGCTTGGCGGGCAGGGGCCTCCCCAGAGTGTTCCGTCTCTATTGCCGATCTTCTAGCTGATGATACATCAGCATAAGATGATTCGTTGAAAAGACCTCTGATATCATTCCGTGCGCTGACCGGAAACAGAGTCATTGAATTTTGTGCTGGTCGGGGTGCCATTGATGTTCGTCACCTAGGGGTAAATATACATATGCGGACAAGATGTTTCGATACCCAATCACCAGTCCAGACGAGTTAAGAGAACGGTCTTTGAAGCATGAAGCAATTCCATACATCGGAGAATTTTTTTTTTTTTTTCAAGTTCAATCGGCGATGGTGCCATTTGGAGTCATCGGAAAACATCCGCCGAGGGCGAAGCAGCCCCGCATCATCTTCACCTTCCCCTCACACTCTTCTCTCTACCTCCCTACCTAACAACTCCTCCAAAATGCCCGTAACAGTAACAGCAACACCCCGAAACCCACCCCCTCTCGAAGAGCTAGCAGAGATAATCCAAGCCGCCCTCCGCCAAAGCTTCACCCACGCAACCGCCGAAGTCGCTCCATGCCCGGACCTTCGCAACGGCCCCTTCGGCCTCGCAGCCGCGGGCCTCTCCGGTAACCCCGTCATCGCGGACGTCGGCGGGCAGGCAAACCTGTTCCCGACGCCGAACTTTGACGCGAAATTCTCGCTCCTCGACCTCGCGCGCGATATGCGTATGTCACCGGCCCGCGGCCTCCTCATCGGCGCGGGGGCCGCGCCGTGGCAGGATATCGGGTGGAATGCGGAGCTTGCGCCGAATGTTTCATGGGAGGAGAGGGAGAGTAGTGAAGGGAGGAGGCCGGATTTTGAGGACGGGGAGTCGATCTCTGTAACAAATCTGACGCGTGTGATTGAAGTCAACTCACCACCGGACGGAGGATCCAAATCGACAATAACATGCCGCCCCTCACCGAGCACGAACTGCGCGCTCATGGTCAACCTCTTCGGCTCGAGCGGTCTCCCAGGCCCCGTTCTCAAGATCACAGCGCGGACGCGCACGGGTCCGCGCAACTTCACGAATGCGATTCGCCTGGCCATCCACGAGGCATACGGCGACGCGCGGCCCGTAAGCATCGGCGGCACTTTTCTCTTGAAATCTGGCGCTGCAAAGTTCCACGTTATGCCCGACTTCCCCTCGCAAGACGATCTGCCGTTCAGGGATCGCAAGCAGCTGGAGAATGAGTGGTTGAAGTACCAGACCTGCACCGCCCCGGTCGTCTGTCTAAGTGTGTTTCATAGTGCGGATCCCGAGGGGCTGGGGTTGCGCATAGAGCATACGCATTGCTTTGATCCGGAGGGGAGCGAGAAGGGTGGGCATTATCATTACGATATTCAGGAGGGAGGGGATGTGGAGTATGAGGGGTATTTTAACGTTGCGGAGGTGGTTTATCGGATTGAGCGGCCGTGATAGGGTAGGGGATTGTATACAAGTGAACCGTGGATTTAAAGCTTGCCAGTTCTTGCGGATTTGCATGGGACCAACTCACACCTTCGGACTGTCTGTGCAATTCTCGGATCCGGAGTATGTACAGCGGGTTCGGAGCGGCCAAGCCGAGCATGAAGCGCTACATCGAAAAAGACGAACGCAATCCCACCAGTAACAGCAGATGTCTCCAAAAGTAACCAAACGAGAGTATGCCATGATTGTGGATCGATGCTCTCAAGCCAATACCTTGCTTTGACGAATATCCGATCCCTGTCGATCGACATGAAGATTCCCCGCATCGTTCGTTTCCCCGGCTTCCCCAGATATTTCACCGATTCTGCCGCTCTCGCGTGTGAATGTATGCTCGGCGATACGGAAGGTGGCTTGGTTGAGAAGAGATACAGTATGCTCCAAGACGATGATGCTCAATGGTATCTAGCCGTTCGTCCGGCGGTCGCTGTACATAAATAGAAGCGTGAAGAAGCTCGTATGGAGAAACATCATCCACCAGCTAAACACTTTACAAGCCACATCCAGCAACCGAAGCTTAAAGTCCCCTGCGCCAACTCATCAATATGAAACTCACACCCCTCGCCCTCGTCTTCACCCTCCTAGCCCACGCCCGCGGCTCACCCACACCGCGCACCAGCAGCGACAAACCGCCCTATATAATCACAATCGGCGACTCAACCGTGGCCGTAAACGGCGGCTGGGGCGACGGGTTCCTCTCGTACCTGCACGAGCCCGCAGATGGGACCAACCGGGGCAAAAGCGGGAGCACCACGGTCTCGTGGCGCGCGAACGGGCGCTGGGCCGCCCTCGTTGAGAATATCAACTCGACAATCGCGGACTACGATACCATCGTGACAATGCAATTTGGGCATAATGACCAGAAGGCGCTCACGCCGGATGAGTATCGCGCGAATATCGTGCAGCTTTGTGCGGATATTAAGGCTCTGGGCGCGACGCCGGTATGTCTTCCTTTTTTCTTCTCTGATTTGGTTCCAAGATGTCGAGGAGAGAGAGGAGTACCTACATACTGACGAGTTGCAGATCGTAATCACCCCGCTGACGCGCCGCAACTTCGACGGCGACAGCGTACAGGAGGACTTCGTCGAGTGGCGCGGCAAGGCGATAGCGGCCGCAAAGGACGCGGGCGCGAGGTGGCTGGACCTGACGATAGCAAGCACGGACTACATCAACGCGATTGGCGAGGAGAATGCGGCGACGTACGACCTGAGCGAGGGGGATGGGACGCATCTCAACTCAGCGGGCGAGATTGTGTTTGGGCGCATGGTTGCTGATCTCCTCATTGAGAAGAGGCCCGATCTGGAGGAGTTTATTACCCCGAACGAGGCGCTGAGTGAGAAGATCTGGGCGGGCGAATATGCTACTGGGGATGAGTGAGGAGATTGCGAGAGATTACTGTGTACGGAGGGGAATGAGTGGAATAGTGGAGGGTTCGACGATAATATATGCAGCAGTTGTCGAGATAACCAGTATAGCATAGAATGCACTATAAAGTAAGGGCATGCTAAGCCTCCTGGTCCATCAGAAGCCCACACTCTCTCAAAGCCGGAAGAGCACTCTCCAGCGTCCACTCCGTACATTTAATCAACCGCCTCCTCTCCCCACCCGGCTCGTAGAACACCAACGGCTCCCTCGTTTTGAATGGCTCCGTCCTCATCGTCTTCACATTAAACGCCTTTTGCTGCGGCGGTGGGGGTATCCCCTTAAGTACCTCGTCCCACTCACGCAGGTACCGATTCGCAGGTGTAACGCCTAGACGTTCGATAGAATAGAACGTCTCTGACTCCTGTGGCGCAGGCTCGGCGGTGGGGGTATACACCATGCCACCCGGGGAAGTCACGTCGCCCGTTACTTGATGTAAGACACCGCTTCCGTCCTCGGAGATCGCGACGAAGATGCCTGTGTGGTATCGGGTTTCCGAGCTGTCGGGGTCTTGGATCGCGAGAGTGTATCTGGCGAGGAAGACGTCGTAGTATCGGGCCATCTTGTTTTGGTGGGGTTATTGGAGAACTTGAGTAGATGTAGGATAAGATGGTTGTGGTATAATCTGGGGTATTCATGGTAAGAAGAACGGACGTTGGGTGGAGATGGAGGGTTACATGGCGATATTCAATGGCTGGGCACAAGTTGCTTCGTCCCCAGCCACCCGGCTTACGATACAGGAGTCACGCAGCCGGCCATTGGTAGTAACTGTCCGAGTGAGGTGAGTGCGGTAGGCTCTCCGCCCATTACTACCCGTACTCCGTACTACGCACGTCCACAGCGCTGGGTCTGCGTTCCACCCTCGGCCCTCTTGCCGGGATGCAAGATCGCTCCTGCCTTATAGAGTAAACTGCCTGCCTGACCGTCCGGCCTTCCGTTTGCTCAAGAACCGAGACTAAAGCTTCTAATAAGGCAGGTGCGGTCGCCCCTCGCACCTTCCTAACTGGGCTCGGATGGGCAACGGTACTACCACTAGGTGCCTCGTGTACTCGCTTCCTGAGGCGCCGCCGCCACAATGGTACTGAGGGATGTTGCCGTTGGTCTGTATGCCAAGTGTAGATACAACTCTCATACGTACTCTAGCTCAATGATCGAACGGCGTGGAGGAGGCTGGGAGGCCATGTGCGCTTAGACCTTATTTCACGACAAACGTCGAAGCTGAAGCGTCATTTGCTCTCGGAATAAATTTAAGACTGCAGCATTGGTCAAGACACGGTGACTCGATGCCTTCCCTCGTCGGACTTTGCGTCAATCAGACAAGCTGGCCCGGGCAAAATAACACCGAGATTCGCAACTGTTAAAAGAACCGTCTTTAGCTTCCTGAAAGCTGATGATGACACTTTAATATAATTGCCGAGCCCGAGAGTGCGCACAGGGGGTGCCCCGCGTCCTGCCAACCCAGATACCAAGAGACTAGGCGAGCCTGTCACAGTGCTCCAACGCCATTACAAGCCTCGTAACTGGGCACCAAACTCAGGCCGCGCGATACGAGGCCAGTCTCTGTGTGAAAGAACGGCACCCGTGTCCAATTGCCGAGGTAGCGTTTTTACCCCATGGAGACAAAGTGGATGAGCAGGTCAACCCTTCACCGGCAAAACTTCGGGTGAAGGAAGTCTCACGAATCAGCTCTACCCGTCTCAGAGACTGTGAATGACTTGGCAGGCATCGCCATGAAAGTCAAGATGGGCTCTGTGTTGGGCTTCCCCGCAAACCCTTTGATGTGCTCGCAACGATGTACACCGAAATCCCGGCGCATCAGGTCGTCGCATTCACTCTTAATCGCCGCAGCTGGCGCTTGGATTTACTTCTCCAGAGGGTAGGCTCAAATAATTTCTCCCTGGCAGTTTACACCCTAGAGATTGTTCGCCATGGCCACCAATGAACCGTCGGATGCAGTGAAGCAGAGTATTGCCCCCTCGGCCGAGCACCACGATGTTGTGGAGAGCAATCCGCTTGAGAAGGAGACGGCCGCAAGTGGGCTCGGCCTTTCTGGGTACGAGACATTAGGTCTGTGGGAAACTGTCAAGGCATTCAAGATGACAACCTTTATCTGTTTCATGATGTGCTTCAGCGCCGCGACAGACGGTTACCAAATTGGGTTTGTTGGTCCTCAGCCCGTCCCCTCCCCCCAATCTCAATCGCTGACGTTGAACTCGCTCAGAATCAACGGAAACATCATCGCCAATCCGGGATTCGTCAAACAGTTCGCTACCAAGGTCAACGCCGCCGGTGAGCCATACCTCGCGGCACCCGTGCTCAGCGCGTGGAGCGCAATCATGTCTGTTGGCTAGATTATCGGCATGACCTCGCTCGCATTTATCACAGATCGGTTCGGAAGAAAAATCGCCATGTACTGGTACTGGCTCCTCCTGGTGATCAGCGTGCTTCTAGAGACGCTCGCCCGCAGGTGGGAGATGTGGCTCGCTGCGAAACTGCTTGCTGGAATGGGGGTGGGCTCCCTGCAGTCGACAGTCCCAGCCTACGTCACTGAAGTGGCGCCCACGCGGATCCGGGGTGGCCTTTTAATGTGCTATAGTTTCTGGTTCTCGCTCGGCCAGTTCTTCGCTCCCGTTGCCTTGCAGGTCCTGTCCCAGTCCAGCCCTGAGAACTGGCTGACGCCTGTCTATACGCAATGGGCTCAGATCGGGGTGATGATTATCATCTATATCTTTGTGCCCGAGTCGCCTGTGTGGTGTGTGAACAAAGGTGAATATACCAAGCGGAGCGCATCATCTGTCTACTTCCGCAGGCATGACTGCTAATGACCTGCAGGCAAAAATGAGCAGGCAAAGAAAGTTCTCCGCCGTCTGAATTAATTGAGTCAAGGATTATGACGTGGACCAGCAGCTACAGCTCCTCATCCTATCCATTGACCACGAACGAACAGTCGCTGCGGAGCAACGCTCGGAGAAATGGTATGCTATCTTCAAGGGAACAGACGGCCTTCGAACTGTCATTGCCTGCTGGACCCTTGTAGCCCAGCAATTCATAGGCCTTACCCTGTTCACAACGTATGCGTCCTATTTCTTCCAGCAGGCGGGACTTGAGGATCCGTTCCAAGCCAACTGCATTACCACGAGCATCAATCTTGCGACAGGTATTACTCTGATCTTCATCGCAGATCGATTCGGCCGCCGCTTGCTCTGCTGCTCCGGCACCACCATCTGCTGGGCGGCCAACATCATCGTGGGCATTCTGGGCGTCACGCGCGAGGTTAAAGCAACCAACTACCTTTTCATCGTATTCGCATGCATTTGGAGTAAGGCCAGACAAAATAATTAGCTTGTCCTATGCAGCACTAACATACGATTACAGATCTCGGCCTCGTCGCCAACGGCGCAACAGGGTGGGGCTTTATCGGGGAAATCTCCTCGCAGCGCCTGAGACCGTACACAGCCGGGTTCGCTGCCGCAACATCCTGTGTTGCCGGCGTCGTCATGAACGTACTTACCCCGTACATGGTCAACACCAACGATTGGGACTGGGGGCTGAAGACGGGTTGGTTCTATGCGGGCGTGGGTCTACGCTTTACCGTTGCGATTTGGTTTCTGATTCCGGAGACTGCGGGGTGAGTCATCTTTTTCTTCTTCTTACTTTTCTATATTATGTGACGTCTATTTCTGCGTCTTGCTAATGTCCTAACAGGCGCTCTACGGCCGAGCTTGATGAGCTATTCGAGCGCAAGATCAAACCGTGGCGGTTCCATAAGACGACTACGGCGGCCCAGCGCAATGTCCAGGCTGAGGTTCAGGCACAGGCTAAAGGGAAGATTGAGCCGTAGAGATAGAGGTTCGACGGTAATGACCTTTGACGGAATCTTTTGATGCTCTACGTGGAGTGGAAGCTCTAAATAGCTGCTGCATTCAACTTCTCCTCCATATCATCAATCGTATGTACTGAGCTAAATAAAGTAGCTTGTCATCAACAATTGCCCTTTTACTAAAGCATGAGGGAAGAGTGATGAAGGAATACATTAGTCTGTGCTAATGATGAACTCTGGGATCGTCCGTTATATACATGGATTTAATCACGAAGTCCCCCGTTCTCTTTCTTAACAGTGATATAGGGGGCACCAACTCTCTTCACAACTTTAATCGCTCGCGGCTTAACAAACATCGGCTCGGTGACGGCGATATACGGCGCGTAGTAGCCCTTCTTGAATTGAACCTATAAACAATCGAACAGTCAGATCGAAAGTTTACTCTCCATAAAATAGGCGGGCGGGTTTCGCAGTACCTGTGTGAGCCACTCCACCGATTGAGACCTAAGATAGCAAGCACATTTTAGTTTTCTGCAACGGTGTATATTGTCCAAGGTCTCTGCTTACCAATTCTCAACCCAGGAAAGTTCGCCCGGGTTCTCGAGTGACTGGTAGACCTCGAAGAAAGTGCACTCGGGCTCAGCCGTGACCTTTTCATAGACCGGGAGGAAAGCTTCAAAAAACTTGGGGACGTTCTCCTCAGCAATGTACACAGTCACTTGGAGTGAGAGGCTGGGAGCCGAAGTTGCGGACGCCATGATGAGGAGAGATTGGAATTTGATTGTTAAGTGGTGTTGATCAACTACGTAGAAGAGAAACCTGAGGGTTTCTTTTATAGCCCTGGCCTCCGACTACATTTGCAACCCCCGCGGGGCGGGCAGAGTCCCAGATGTCCTGGCTTACTCTTCTCAAGCCAATAGGAGATCCATATCCTTTCTAGGACGTAGGTCTCTTGGACGTTGCATGTCAATAGAATCGGAGTTTAAGTATCATACCCGTAAGCCCACTGACGTCAGATTTTAGTGCTCCGGGGAGCGTTCGCCGTCAGCCCGAGCGGCTGATGCGCATATGAAGATGACAGCGTGTGATTGGTTTGGTCGGCTACTACGCAGTGGATTGGAAACATACAGTTTTCTTTAAAGCTGAAAGTAGCTGCAGCAGATTTATTCGGGACGAGAATTATTGACTGACAAGACTAGCCGTGATATAACTCCACACAAGGTCTTCACTACAGTTGATATGTACTATCTATATACCGGCGCGGACCAATCATTTTTGTGGTGCAGGGGCACTGGATGCCTGATGTAATATGGGCTTATGAGCCTGGGACTCCTAGCCTTATAGGTTCCATTCCCCGCTGAAAGTAATCTTCGCTTTTGTGTGTACGGCCATCCTCTCGATTATCCCTCGAATGCGAGCATTCTAACATCTCAAGCTGTCTTTTAGATCGTGAAGCTTCAGGAGAAATTCCCAACCTAGCTCGCGGCATTGAGCCAAAGCGTCCCCCAGTGTGGGCATATAACCTCCTATGTCAGCACCACCGAGGCGGGTATACTCGGCCACGGTGCGATCTAAGGCTATGATTCGGATATCCCATCCAACGATATTCGTACTGGGAACAAAGGACAGTCGCTTGGTAGTGATGAATGCCAGGACAGCATGCGGTTTGCGGTTTCCATCTGCCAAGCCCATGGACGGTGAGCCTGTGGATGGTGTTGTTCCATGGGATACTGGTTGGGTCCTGGGGACTGAAACATGGATGAAACCTGGAAGAATTGTGCTTATAGTACACGTCATTATTATGAATGCTTGCAATAGGCAAAGCTGAATATACTGCTGGAAAGAAGATCCTGCCGAGACGGTTTAATCTATTCGGGGAGACGTTAGATGCAACGTATAAGAAACGAATCACATACAGGACCATGTCATACTGCAGGTTTACCAGCACGAGGCTTGCACAGGGTTAGCAGTGAGGTGGGTCAAGTTTGCCTCGAGCAAATATCTGGTTTACCCCATTCTCCGTCCCAGCGATCCTGCTGGTGGCAGGATAAGCCTAAACTTTGCATAGGGCGGGTAGCTTCGCCAGTGGTACCCCCCTGATACAACGCTCGAAAGCAAGGGCAGGTCACTCGTGTTAGACTCCTAGAATATAAAGGCAAGCGGAGATCGAAGCGCGTTGGAGTTGAGAACAGGACTGACCATCGTTGTATTTGACGCGCTCACTGCGCCGGTTGAAACAGCCTATAGAAATACCATCAATCGATCGTTTTTCACACTCAGTTAAGGTTACTAAGTTTCGGGCAAATGCTCCGACCCCGGTTGAGTGCTTCATGGATCCCATGGGCTATCTATGCCAAGCAGCCTGGCCAGCTTTCGATCCTCAAAGGCATCATAGAAGTTACGTACAACCTCCGCAGTATCATAGGTGTGGAACTCGGTTCCCCTGGTCGTTCAACTTCCGTATGACACCAACAGTACGTGGCATACGCTGCGATATAGAACTATTGGGGTAGGTGGCTGCACTATAAGAGCGTCTACAACGCCAGGTTTATCGCATTCGACCTATGAAACGAGACTAAGAAAGACATTTAGTCTGAATTCTAAAACTTGGTTGCCTTACTCGCAAACATGAAGCCGATTCTTATTCTAAGTACTTTCGCCTCCCTCCTCGTCATTGGGGCTTCTCTTCCACCCAAGGAAGAGAGGGCCGAAGGGAACTCCGATTCGAAGACAAGTTTTGCCAAATGTATTACTTTACCCTAACCCTATGGAAATGATAAAGTAGTCATAAAGTAGTCTGCTAACCTAAAAACCCCAGTTGACTTCCTCAACCTCTTCAAGCGCCAATCAGCCTGCGATAACTACAGCGCCGGACTCTGCGGCTGCTTCTGCCGCTACAACGGGTATGCGTACTACAAGTGTGCCAAGGACTATTGCGCATGCTACAACGACTACTCGGCCAATTGCTACTACGCATACTACTACTACTCCTCCCCCGGCTATCCCGCACCTAATGAGTACCACCCGCCTGTATACCCGCAATGTCCCAGGTATCCGTACTGCAGCGAGCACCCGTACTCGACTGATTACCATCCGACTGCCACTTGTTATACGTGTATGCCGCAGTCGACTTACGATTCGTCGACCACGTATTCCTCGTCGACTCCGTACTCTTCATCTACCCCCTACTCTTCTTCCACGCCGTACTCGTCATCTACTCCATATTCTTCTTCAAGCCCTTATGCCTCGTCAAGCCCTTATGCCTCGTCTACCCCATACTCTTCGTCCACCCCTTACTCGTCTTCGACGCCGTACTCTTCGTCTACCCCATACTCCTCGTCCACTCCATACTCCTCATCCAGTCCGCACTCCTCGTCAAACCCCTATTCCTCGTCAAGCGAGTACACCTCGTCTAGCCCATATTCGTCTGCTACGTCTTACTCGTCAAGTGAGTACACCAACTCCCAAACCTCATCCAACGACAATTACCCTCCATCATCCAGCTATTAGTATCCCCTCCAGATGGGGTAACGAGAGTCGTACGTGACTGGATTGGATTTGCGGATTTTGAGCGGCGGCTTGAAAAATGGTGCTTGGGAGAGCGCGAATAGGCGCTGGGCTGACGTGACGAACGACGCGTGGAACATGCGAAAGAAACAATTGTGGTGGGCACTAAAAGCTTAGGAAGATTATTTGCCGGGGGCATGTCTAGAGCCTCTTATCACGGACGCTGAGAGCATGCACTTTATGGACAAAAGGCGTTTGGAGTGTGTTTTGGATTCATATCTCAGAATGGCCATCACTACATTACATAAATACTTTTCATTGTACACCGGTGACTTCCAAATAAACATAGAAGTAAAGAAGGATTCCATCCACTGGGTATAGAAAAGGCCCGTGTATGCCAAATGCAACTTACTGGTAGGGGTCATGACTGGGGTTATTGCGAAAAGTGAGCTTCGAAGGCCTCGCATGATTAGCGCCCAATACCCCGGACCGGGTAGGTTAGGTTTTGCCAGGGATCTCTAGCCTTAGGTTTGAATAATATATAGTTTGATGTTTACATTGACGATTCATAATTATGCGTACCAACATACCAGAAGTCGCGTCGGTTGAGGTCGCGGGCTTCTCTTTCATATTTTTTTTTCTCAAGCGTTTTTGGGGATCTTTTTATTTATACTAGAACACTCGACCGGCAGAAGGGAAAGTACACCGCAAAAAGCAATTCTAGAAACCGAGCCAGAAAGGTTCCGCGACGTTCTCGATGAGAAGCTGGGAATAGCACGACTAATAAATGCTAAACCACGTAATACAGAGTCAATCCCTACTTTGGTAAGAGAGCAGACTCGGCCGTAACAAAGCAAACGTCGCGACTTGTGCTTCGCCTCTTTTCTCCTCGAGCGTTTAAAAATGTGAGCATATTATTACTTAGTATTATGAGCCATCACAATCCAGCCCCTTAGTATTACACAGCCGTGACCCACATCTCAGAAAAAGGTTGCTTCTCCCGTAAAAGGAAGCCATTAGGTATGATGCACGTGTCTTAGTGTGATCACAGCTGCAGTAGCGCGCTTCCTGTGGATACATTCTACGATCCTACGTCCTATCATCCCCGCTCCGGCCGGCCCTCGAGCAAACACACTGGAAGATCGGAGGGCAAATGACGACAGTTCCCATGCTAAGTGGAGCCAGATGTCAGACCTTGCACGGCAAGAGATCATCCAACAAGGCGCCTTCCAAGGCTGATGGTGTGGTTTTGGCCCTCCCAAGTGACAAATCCGGTTACCCTAATCAATCTCCCTCGGATCAGATTAGAACCGGGATGAGGCGAGTCCCCTGTAAATATATGCTTGCTTTTTCTAGAACGT
This sequence comes from Penicillium sp. S1316, assembly GCA_023627405.1. Lineage (NCBI taxonomy): Eukaryota > Fungi > Ascomycota > Eurotiomycetes > Eurotiales > Aspergillaceae > Penicillium > Penicillium sp. S1316. The sequence goes on from JAMAHF010000071.1 coordinate 107,011, forward strand.
CCCCATTGGAATTCGATCTCCCCATTGGGATCCGATCAAAGTGGCCTTCGGGCGTTGTCCGGGCAAAGCCGGTATATATATAGCGAACCCCGCACACCCTCACACGAGACCTTCTTATCTCTCTCCCTGCCATGAAAACAACCCCTCATCCTCTCCCTCGCGTACATTTTCGCAGTATACCATAGCCTCCATGGCGGCCCAAAACCTAACCCGCTATCACACCGCGCCACCCAGCCGCGCCGTCATCATGTACGACCGGAAAAGCCTCAACGAGCTGGCCGCACAATACCCATGCGGGCTTCTGCACGACGAGAACGGGGGATACTATCTCAAGGACGCACACGCGAAGGTTGTTGGTGTCGCCGCCGACAGTCTCTGCACGGAATTGGACACTGCTTACGCCGAGGCCGCGGCTGTCTGGCCCAAGCGCAACGCTAAGAATGATGGCAAGGTTGGGGGAGGATGCGGTTGTGCCGGACCTGGAGCCGGAGCGGGAGCCGGCGGGGCAAATAAACGATAATCACCTTCCACCTTTTGATGAACTGAAGTCTCCCGACCCCGCGCTTGCTATCCATACTGGCTGTCGTTCAGCCACCGGCCGATGTTTTATCTACGCCTATCGCCCGACTTTCAACTACTGCCATGTGTATGCGCGCGCTTTTACGGATGATCATTTTCAATGGAATACTTGACTACCGGAGGAAGTGTGGACGTTGAAAGAATTCCGGCCGGGTGGGATTGTTCGCAATGCGGTTTCGAGGATGGCTATTGTTGGGCCAGGAGCACAGCTACGACCATAACGAACTCAATCATATAATAACCAAATGTATACCCCTAACCTTTAAAGGTTCCATGCGTACTTGAGCTCGTGTAATTTATCACCGAAACTACCCCTGGGCGCTTTCCTAAAAGCACCGATCACCAAGTAGCTAACCTTCTACCCCAACTGCTCGGGCCGTTTCGAGGGCCCTTTTGATCAGGCGCTGCATGAAGCGGTGCTAGATGCTACTAACGTCAGCCAATCACACCAGAAGCAAGTTACGGATAAATACCTATGGGGAACATGTCGCGATCAAACTGGAAAATGGCGCGAATGTTATCATATTAGATATGAAATTAGCCGCTCCTATTTCCTATTACGGAGATAGAACATGTTTGCAGGGACGCTGATTGTCAACAGATCGTGATTCTTCCTGTGGGGGGCGAGGGCTTTGAGGTCGTCCAGCTTCTCCTTCGCGATAAAGATTAGGCCCAAATTGTCGGAGTTGGAGTTTAAAGACGCTTGGCTAGCTAACTGCCTTATGAAGTGTCAAGAGCTCTGGCCCTGATTGTTTTTGATCTCATGCAGTAGAAAGACTTGGTTTCGCCTACATTTTCGAACAACGTATACCAAGACTATAGACTGAAGTCTCTGTAAAGACCCATCTCATTACTAACCAAGCTCCTAAAACGACCTCCGATACATGCAGCAAGTTGCACTAGTGAAACAGCGAGAAAGACATATTCTACTCTGTAGGCGTATTAACCCAGAGATTTCTCTCAAAGCTATTCATCCAGTCCCCACCATTGAATCCTAGTTCCGCTGCGTACTGCGCGGCGTTCTCTTGGATGGTGGCTAAAGAATAGGCCGCGCAATACTGCCAGCAGTCTCCTAGAGTGCTTTGTCTGCTGACCGTCAATCCCATAGTGCGGCCAATCTGGATGTGGTGAATGATGCAGGTGAACTGTGCGGAGGAATCAGTTTGATTGACTAGGACTAAAAATATGAAAAACAAACTAGACACTTACACAAATAGAAGCGGCGCTGTATCTCTTCTCGAGGTCCCGTTCATATAGACCAGTATCCCTTCCTGGATATCAAGCTCTCCTTCCAGGACATCGAAATGGCTCTCATAGCTCAGGAAAGACTTGAGATACTCAAGCTGCCACTCGGGGTCACGGGTCGTGTCGTTCAAGCCGTCGACCGGGTTGAATTGGAGAATAGTGCCGTCAAGGACAACGAGGTTGTTAATGCGAATTGGCTCTTCATGTGCTGCGGTGGCGGCAGCAAGCCCCAGAGCAGCCACAATACTGAGAACGGAGAGACGAACCATTTTGTCCGTCAAAGAAGTATTGTTCTCACAAGGGGGATGTTGTTGTTGAAGATGAGAAAAGGCTGGAGTGTATTGTCTTGATGAAGAAAGCTTTGGGAGGCTAGCCAACTCACTTATATACTTATGACATAACCTCCAAAATATAATATAATATGGCTCTTCTCTATAGTAACGTTGGTTTCTTCCTCAAGGATAAACTTAGTGGTTCTCTTTCGAGTCAAGACCCAAGGTGAAGTGAGGTACGGCGTATCAAGTCTTTGGAGACAGACGCCCAAGTGAGATCCAACGTATCCATACCGCGAACTGAGGATTGAAGTTGGGTCCTAAAGTCGGGGTGACCTGCGACATATCCGGACTGAAATTAATAGATTCGTAGGTTAGCCACAACTAGGGGGAGAAAAATTGAGCAAGGGGATACATCGTCTTATACAAGCAGTGCTTCTTCAATGTTTTGTCACTGTTCTTGGAATGGACTAAGTGATATAAAAGCTCTCGTTCCCGTCCCCTCCATAAGAACACATACTTCACAGCATATATCTCTTTCGCTACTATCTCTTGTACTTACACTTCTTCTCTACTCAAGGCCAAGACATTTTCTACTTTTCATCTTCAAAATGAAGGTTGCGGTTCTCATCACCACTCTTGCAGCCCTGGCTCATGCCCTTACTGCGGCAACTGCCACTAATATCTGTAAGTTCGCCGTTTCTCTCGAGCCTGGAAGTGATTGCTAATGATATATTTCCCCTCACTATAGATGCTGCTTGCCAACCCCCCAGAAACGGCGACAAGAGGTCTGGAAGCTCATGCTCCTGGATCTCCGGTTATTCGAGTTACGATCCTGTACATTCTGGTAGTAAGTTTGCTTATAACACATTTTGAACGGCAATATCAAAGCCAGTCGATTCTAAGTGAGATATCAGAATGTTGGTTGGGTAGCGCCCTTGGAAACGGTCTCTACTGCTCGCCCAAGCTCCTCTAATTGAGAAAATATCGTTAATGGGCCGAGGAGGGGCAATATAGGGACAATCCTTTACCTGCTCCATATCTAAATATTTATCCAACTACCACATTACTTTTGAACTGTTACTACATTCTCTTGTTCAACCTTGGTAAGGGAAGAAACTTCACTACCATTAGTATAACCACACTTTCCCCATTTTCAAACACGATTAATGGCCTATTATGAGCACTTTACAATACCACGTTGCTCTAAACTGCCGTTTAAAGGGTCAATACCTTATAAAATGAGTTGGCGTAGTATTTCCCTCAGATAGCTCCCATATAGCATGGGTTACTCGCTGTCAATTTGGATAGCTAACGCCCCGTACTTTACCACCCACAAGCTCCCCACCACGCCTCCAGTCAGCGTTTACATCTAAACCAGACAGTGGAATATCGACAGGATTAAACTCCCGTGTTCATAACAGATAATTACGCAAGCTGTCCCAATAGATGGGTGCTGAGATACGGACACGGCACTCTCCTTCCAGGTTGTCGGAGGAATAGGTGCATTGCTGCATTCGTATCCGTACATGTTTTGCTGTGAATCTTGTACGGTTTGAATGTTGACGTGTGTAGGAGTCCACGGAGAGCATATATAGGACCAGGCTATGTCAGTACGTCTGCGGCTAAGTTATCATCCTAGCTTAACCATCCGGCCCACGCGGAGCCGCCGTAAACGTAATTTGAGGCGTAAGATTACCCTCGGATCTACAATCTCAGTGTTCGATTAGGCGACCAATTCTGCAGGCTATAGTCTTAAGAATAAGCTTAACCAACCTCCCCATGCGGGGCCTGGGACGCCCGTAAACGTATCCGTGACACATGATATGAACGGAGCACCATATTCTCAGCATACTCTCAATCAGGCCATCTATCTGAAATCGCGAATAGAAGCTAATGGATTGGCGAAGGATAACAAAGTACTGACAAAATTCCAAATACCATCACTGTTAGGCCTGCTACTAGTCGTAGACAGCGAGGTAGAGCAGATTAACCGACATCATGCCCAACGGGCCGTAGTAAGCACTACTGTAAACTCCTCGGTACGCCCGGGTCGAAAATTCTCCTAACGGGCAGTCAACTCCCTCTGATTCAACAAAACAAAAAGCAAGTAGCCATGATGATGTCAAATCACGCGTTGATAGAAAAAACGAATATCGCGAACTGGAGCTCGCGGACTAGTCCAACCACCTATCTATTATTATAAGCAGGGTATGTATAGAAGCACATACATGTCTCTGATAGGTGTACGCGTATAGCCTCGCGTTGGCAGTAATGGTGATACAATTCTGGCATATAAAGCCAGCACCCGCACTCTATCGAAGCCGACCACAACAATCCGAAACTCAACAGTTACAGCATATCAATACCCTACCCCAACCAACGATCCCACCAACGGCAACCCACTTGCTCGTAGGTGGCAAAACTGACGATTAAGGGATTATTGGTTCGTAATTGACGAGATTCTGAAGTATAAAAACTCGGTAATGGATATGTCCTTTCTCAAAATGTAGCCTATACTTTTACTTTCTCCCAACCTCTCCTGGGGATGAGAGGTTGAAGTTGCAGCAACTACTACTACTATCATGCCTTTCGCTCCTACCGACGACAAGCAGGAGATCTATTATGAAGTGCATGAAAGCACCAGCCCCATCCTTATGATGGTCTCCGGGTATATGGACATCACCGATATATGGAAACCTATTCTTGCCCGTCTGAAGAACCGCTATCGCTGCATTGTTCACGACAACCGTGGTTTTGGTCGATCATCAAAGCCGGATTCAGCCGATGCATACAGCATCTCCCGACACGCTGACAATATCAACTCCATTCTTTACGGCATTGAAAATCGAAGAAAACATCATGGTCACGCATTCAATCAGCGGTAACATTGCCTCGGCGTACTGTCTCGCGCACCTGGAGCGCGTCGCTAGAATCGTCTCGTCGGGAACGTGCTTCGACGGCCAGCTCCTTCTCCCAGTCCTGCCCCTGGACACGCTTATACACCGCGCCGATGAACCATCGCAAGCAGTGGCCTTCTATTCTCGGATCGGATTGACGGATGAGATCGCTATTGAGGCGGCTAAGTGGCCTGCGTATGCGCGCCGCCACAATGCTAAGGCTCTCCTTGATTTTGATATCGGAGACGGATACACCAGGATCCAGGCTCCCATGCTCCTTATTCATGGCGATCAGGATCTGGCCACGCCTTTGGAGAGCATGGTAAAGCCCATTCAAGCTGCAGTGCCGTCGTGCTGGTTGCATGTGTTGAAAGGAGTCAACCATTTTCCTCCTACGGAGGCTCCGGAGGAGATGGCGAGGCTTATCAATGTATTTGTGTCAGAGCAGTGTATATAGGACTCTTTAACTGCAGAGGAATATGGTGCTGTATTTTAAATATGGTCTAGTTACACAAGAAATAGATAAATTCAGAAATATCTGCCTCTTAAGTTAGAAGGCTATCTAGTCCACATTCCATTACAGATCATCGTCAATTTAGATGTTCCATCTACTGGAAGGAACAGTAGTGATTCACGTGGCCAGGAAAGTGGAATAGGGATACGCGATGCTCTTCCACGCTACAGCGTAAGGGTAAATACCGAGTACCGAGCTCACCGAGATCGTCAGGCGCCATGATACTTTTCAAATGCCGCTTTTGATATGTATAACCATCAAAAACTGCTCCGCAAAACCCAAAAAAAGGAAGAGAAAAGAAAAGAAAAAAAGGCCGTGAGAGTGATTTTACCGCCGTTTGCTGCCAGAACCACCGAATAACCACCAGGGTACTTGAGACGTGTCGATCTGCTGTCGGAGGTGATGGAATTACTGCGACCCACCCCACTGGATGATGTCAAGACCCCACCATGAAACAGCTCCAGCTTCCCGTGAAGAATTTCCCACCACACAACAGAAACATTCCTACACCTAATCCTTGATATCCGAATCACAGACAGAATCCTCTCAGACAGAATCGCTCAAAATGGCCCCCAAAGTCCTTGTAGTCCTCAGCTCCTTTGCCAAAATCCAAGCCAACAACCACCCGACCGGCTGGTACCTGGTAAGTATGATCGCGTCGCACAACCCCTCCTTTTCCCTCTACGTTTGAAAATGCAATAAGCTAATGCAAGCTCCAAATTTTTCTCCTGAATAAATAGCCTGAATTCGCGCACCCCTGGGAAGTCCTCCATGAGAAGACCGAGCTCACCATCGCCTCGCCCAAGGGCGGCGAAGCGCCCCTCGACCCCTCCTCCGTCGAAATGTTCAAGGACGACCCGGTTTCGGCCAAGTTCCTGAAGGAGCAGGAGGCGTTGTGGAAGAATACCGAGAAGCTGGCTGATGTCCTCCCGCGCGCGGGCGAGTTTGATGCCGTTTTCTACGTCGGTGGACATGGGCGTACGTTACCCCACCCCCAGTAAACCCCAGTTGTACGTGCGCTCGCACGAAGAGGATAGGAGCGAGAGCTAATAACTGTTGTTTGCTGTATTGTAGCAATGTTTGATCTCGCAACGGACCCCACCTCGATAAAACTCATCCAGACCTTCGCCGAAGCCAAGAAGCCCGTCTCGGCCGTGTGCCACGGGCCCTGCGTTTTCGTCAACGTCACAACCCCCTCTGGGAAGCCGCTCGTCGCCGACGCCGAGGTTACGGGGTTCTCAAACACAGAGGAGGATCAGGTTCAGTTGAGCTCGGTGATGCCGTTCATGCTCGAGGATGAGCTGCAGAAGCGCTCCGGCGGGAAATACGTCAAGGCTGCTGAGCCCTGGGGCGAGAAGGTTGTTGTCTCCAAGGTTAAGGAGCTCGGAGGTGATCTAATTACGGGGCAGAACCCGGCTAGTGCGACGGGTGTTGGGAAGGCGATTTTGAAGTCTTTGGGTTTTGTAAATCATTAGGATATGGTAGCTTGAATTCGCTGCTAGTATGCCTGCCAACATCGGCACACAACGTATCGCTTTCGCATTATTAAACCCTTGTTTACTTAGTGTTAACACTAGTATCACATCCCTGCTCCTAGGAGAATCAACTAAATACAGAATAAGCCGTCCACAAATATCTTCGCTTTCCAGCGAAATGCTCTGCGACTACGTCGAAGGTACAGGTAAGAAATATCGTCGCGGGAGCCAAAAGCCCTCAATAACCGCAGAGAATGTCTAACAGGGCTGCTGTGATTGAGATATCCTCCGCGTCCTTGCTAGTTCATCCCACTTCGACACCAGACTGTGGGATAACTTGATTTTGTCGCAGAGAAGCTCACTTCCTTTTCAATGGCACCTATATGTCTCATCCTCCAGTATACAAGGTGTAATTCTAAAAGGTCTAAAGTCCGCGGTTCATGGACCAAATAGCGCTTACCTGCTTGCTGGATGCCTGACTTACTGTTTCCGGGCCTTTATGGCTCACATTGGCGGGAATGTGCTGCCCCTGAATCTTGCGAAGAAAAGTAGGCAGCGGCGGTCGATTGATCGCCGCCGAGACCAGGCCATCAAGGCTCATAACTATACTTGTATTCGTATCGAGGTGGGTAGGCAAGCAAGAATGCTAACTGGGTGGTGAACCCGGCAACCGGTTACCCTGAGGAGTAATGCACATTCAGATGCCAATATTTTGGGTTTTTTTTGCATCCAGAGGGAAGTACTGCTATAGTAGTGCGAGACGACGAGTATTGCAGATGTCGAGGACGTGTGTATTCGGCTTTGGCTCACTACTGAAGCATGGCTGCTATGCCTTTCTCCCGCGTCGCAAGATTCAAAAACTGATAGTTCTGGTTTGCGTAGATTGAGAACGATTTGAAGCTCCTGCTCCTGTAATTAATAAGCCTAGAGTCAAGAATATCTTCTTTATTCCATATGTGGAACTCAAACTACTGAATACATTGGTCTTGTGGGGGTTCCCAGGGTGCTAGATTTTCCTCGCGTATCCTATAATACATCTCCATGCAGTTTGAGATGTCTTGCACTCCTCGTCGACGGCCTTCATGAGTGAAACTAGCAGAGGAGTCATACTGACTTGGTCACTCTGGGCGTCTTCTCTTAGCCGCTGTCCATCACGAGTGAAGATTGAAGAAAGCAGTGTTAGTGGAAACATCAGCGTCGTGCTCTTCTCGGTCACGAACCCTTCTTGGGAAAGGAGTTCGAGAAAGCGGGTTCCCGTCATAGCGTCTGTGTTTGGACTAGCTAGAGAAGAGCAGGTACACCGGACTTGAGATGTCCGGCTCCTACTACATGTACAACATGGCGGGAGCTCTTCGTAGAGAAACGGTTCCATTTCTTGTGTCAGGGGTCCTGTATGCTTGAGGCGACTGTCAAAGAAGAGGAACTCGAAACTGCCACTTGTTTTTAGGACGCGGTGGACTTGTCGAACCCATGAGGCCGGCTCTGGGGTTGGAGGGTGAAGGGGATTCGACAGGAGTTTATAGAGCGTCCTCGTGGTGACCACGTCAAAGCTATTTGACTCGAAGGGTAGATAGGGTGGATAACTGGTGAACAATTGGGGTTCTGTGAAGTGAGATACGTCAACGTGTGGTAGTCGCTTGATCGCCTGGGTGTACACATCTGTTTTGGCGGGAATCAGCAGGAGCTGCGAAACGCCAAGGGAGGTGTTAGCATACTCTCTTCAATGCCACCAAAGTCAAGGACCCTGAGGTTACGATTCCCTGGATGAGGCTCCGACAGCAGCGGGTGGGGGATGTTGAGGATGAGGGGATTTAGCTCGAAACGAGGGGAGAATGGGTTCGTCAGGAGGTCTGCACAGGAGCGAAAGATATGCTTCGCCGGGTCCGCGACGCTGCTAGCCGTTGTTGAGGCAGTATCAGTTGTTGTCTCTGACCCAGGAGCAGTTGAGGTGGGTGAAGAGAGCAATGAGGGTGAGATGCAAGGCGAATGGACGTTATGATGATCACCACCTCGATCCTCCAGAGACCTTGTCTTTTGAAGCCGGACAGGGATGAAGATTCGGGCTAGTTTCGACTGCTGCCTCCGGCCTTGCGATCCACTTTCGCTTCCACTCCGTAGACTTGCCTGCTCAGATGCCGGTCTTCCCGCGCTTGACGAGGTTTCGTGCTCCATGTGCTCCGGCGCTTTCTGCTTAGACTCGAGTAGCCCCTCTTGATGCTCCCAGAGCTGTCGCAAGTAGGCATAATTTTCCGCCCTCATCGTCAGGGGGCTTGCCGGTACGTACGGGAACGCCATGTCGCATACTGCCTGGTTGATTGACCTGGAACTCCAGATTAGTGGGGGGGAAACGGTACCATCCGTGTTTTATCAGACAAACTCAGGGGGGCAGGATTCAACATGCGCGAACACATGGCGGGGCTAGTTTCGTCCAATCGGGGGCTTGTGGTAGAGATGAGGAGGCAGACTGGCATTTCTAGCCCCACACAATGCACAGGCCGCTTGCAGGGCAGTGGTTGGCTGGTCGAGTACGTCGCCGTCTCTTTCCCCAGTCAGCCACGGAAAAGTCGCCTACCCCAGATCTTGTGGAGAGAAAGCGGCGTCATACCATCCGGCTTGTCCTGCCCTGGGATGGCCAACGATGCTAGCGTGGACTGTGTGCCTGCCGTTTCCCCCGAAGGATGCCGCCAAATTAGAGCACTTCCTCTTAGCGCCTCTTCCAGCGACTATGTCGGACCGACCGTTTCCCCACACCATCGACATCCTCAATCCGCTGTCAGCAGAGGTCGTAAGCATCTGCGACCTCGACCTCATCATCCAGGCTGACGTAAGTCGAACAAAAATGGCAATCTCTGCTCCATTCTGTTGTCATCCGCCCTTACCATTGGTGGTCAGGGTATGAGTCTCCCAACCTGTTTCTTCCCCTTCGCGTCCTCCGAAGCTCTTACAGGTCGCTCCCTGCCGATGGGCCTCGCTGGTCTAACTACCGAGATCCCCATTTCCCGTGTACCAAGCTTTCAAACTGCCCCGTGTGGATGTACGGGTGGCGAACTGCGCGAATATTATCTGCTGGGTTCTTCTTCCGTCATTTGCCTTGCCCATACCCATATTTGCTTGCGTCGACATGATGCTCCAACCAGCAGCCTAATCGTGGACACTCAGTCCCCTCTGTGCAAACTGCCGTTGATCAAATGACCTCATGGCATCGTTTCTATATGCTAGTTGCAGAGATTTTATCCACTGGACTGGTCGGCGTCTCGAAACCGTTTTTGCGCAGCGTATGGCTTACCCCATCTCGAGTCTCATGCACGACACTTTTGCGTCACGCATACTTAGCCCGACTACCTGCAGGAACTGCAAAGATAAATTGTGGTTTTTCCCTCTTCGTCAGGACGACTGTCCTCTATGTGGTGTGATGGTAATGGAGGATGGCGGAGCCGTGCGCTCCGACGTGTCCTGATATTGATTTCTTTTGGTTTACTTCACTATCTAAGGAACTGGCGAGAGCTGCTAAGGTTCGTGTATTTCAACCCATTTTGAAGAGACGGGGAAATAACGATATAGTTAGTAGGGAAACAAGGATTGGTACGTGGCAAAGGTATTAAATAAACCCCCGTCAGTCGATTCCAACTGGATTTCTGTATCATGTTCTTTCCGTTCTAACACCCTTAGTGATATCGCCAGCCTGGCTATTCTCGGCCCAGCGACAATTGGCCAGGCATTATATATGTTAATTTAAGGTACATTAATTTAAAAGTTCAACAGGCAATACGAAAACTAAGCAGAATCAGCGGGGGCTATCTATACGAGCTGCCACTCCGACTAGGAACCGAGATTGACCTCTCAATTCCCGATAATTCACCGCGTTGGAGTGTTGATCATATTCAACTGCATGGCGCTTAGGATACTATGACGCTGTTCCTTTATCGGTCCCAGAGAAGTGGCACAACTACCACCACTCCGATGACTTCCAATTTCCCCAGACGTGGGTAGAGACCGTCCTTGAAGGATTAGGAGTTTCATGGCCCAGAGGTAATAGGTGAGATGCTGTAGTAGAGACGAAAGAAAGGCGGGGATGCCAGTACGATAATAGTTTTGCGTCTAGTATTCTGTCTTTCATTTCCCAGCAGAAGTGGCGAATGTGGTAAATGCCCAATATCGAGGCATTCATCCCCGCAGACGTTCTGCAGATTTGCAGATCGACAGGGGCCCTGGTAAGACATGCAGCACACCCCCACGAATCGTCCGCTGTGAGTCCGAGATGCAGAAACTGTTCTGCGGTGATGGAGCCCTCTGACGATCTCTTCATACTATGCTCTCCCTGTAGGCAGGCCAGTTTGAGAATGACAGCCGTTATCAGATCGACGACATCCATCGGACGCTTTGTTCTTATTTATCTATCAGAGCTGGCCATCTATATCTAGTACCTTGGCTGTCCTCTTCTTTGCGTACGTGGTTATCCACAGTGTTTCCAACCCTTGTTCAACTCACTCTCTCTACACTTCAGTCCCCAATACACAGCGCACGCCGTGGCCTACCCTTGCTACCTCGGAAATCTACTCTCATACTGCTAACACGTTGCCTAACGAATATCAGTGGTTATATCCCTGGCCTCTCTGGTACCCATCACAATGGTACTCGACGGCAGACATAGCCACGAAGCCGATCCACGAGAGCTTTACTACCAGCAGGTAGACATTGATCTCGCACATTACGCGCTGCTAGCTCTCGGATGCTTTGCGGCACTTCTGCTTGCTTGGAGAACCGCAGTCCGTGTATCATGCTACCTTCGGCAAATAGCTTGCTTGACAAATGACAGGCAACAGTACTTCATACCTGCTTCGTCTCGATGGCTGGCACTGGCTCGGCAGCATTTCCTGTACGCGCCGCTATTCCGCACCCGACACAACCGCGAGTTCCAGCTCTCTCGCGCAGTGAATATGGGGACCTTACCCAGTCGCAATCATGCCTGCATCCTAGTTGCTATCCTTGCCATGAACGCCGCAATGTGTACGGTAAACGTGCCATACAAGACCGACAGCGCCGCCTCGGTCATCCGGAATCGGATGGGCACCATGGCTACTGTGAACTTGATTCCGTTGGTTTTAATGGCTGGGAGAAATAACCCTCTAATCAGTCTTCTCCGTGTCCCATATGATACATTTAACCTCCTTCATCGGTGGCTTGCGCGGATTGTTGTTCTGGAGGCAATTGCTCATGTGCTTGCCTGGTGTATTCCCAAGGCACAAGCCGGTACGTAGCAAGCTCTTTTGTGTGCATGCGTGGACCCGGCTGAACGAGTTGAATAGGCGGGTGGGACGCCATTCGAATGGCATTCAATACCAGTTCATTTATCCGATCAGGGCTGATTGTGAGTTCCCGTTATCGACCAGCTTGCACCTTATTGTTTACTCACTTCTGGATTGCATTTTTAGGCTGCCTGTGCCTTCACCTTTCTCCTTATCCACTCGCCATCCCCGATTCGTCACGCTTTCTACGAGACATTTCTACACCTCCACATTGCCGTAGTTGCGGCCTCATTTGTATTTCTTTGGATCCATTTAAATGGCCGTCCTGCTCAACACTTTCTACTCGCTGCGATAGTTCTTTGGGCTCTCGAGGTATTACTTTCTTTTTCTGCTTTTTTTTTTTTTTTCACCCGAACCCTGATGACCACTAAAATAGTGTAACTGACGTTTAAGAAAAAAGCGGACTGCGCGTATCATGACCATATTATATCGGAACTGCGGCCGGACCCCCACCACAGCCACCATCGAGGCTCTACCCGACGACCTCGTACGAATAGCTTTGCACCTCCCCCGTCCCTGGACCGTTACCCCGGGCCAGCATATCTACCTGTATATCCCCGCCATCGCGCTTTGGACTTCGCATCCATTTTCCATCTGCTGGAGTGATGATGAGGACAACAGCCCCACAGCAACCACATCAACAATTCACCTCCTCCTCCGCCGCCGAACAGGTTTCACGAATACGCTCTCCCGCCGCGTGCGCAAAAGCATGAACCAGCAGCTTCTATCCGTGCGAGCGATCGTCGAAGGGCCGTACGGTGGTACACATTCGCTTGATTCGTATGGGACTGTTGTACTCTTCGCTGGCGGCGTTGGGATTACCCATCACCCTCTGTATCTCCGCCAGCTTGCGCGCGGAATGGCAAATGGGACAGTCGCGGCGCGGCGCGTTACACTCGTGTGGGCAGTTCGCTCGCTGGAGTACTTGGCGTGGGCTGAGGAGTGGATTGGGAGGATCTTGGGGAATGGGAAGGAGAGGGAACAGGAGGAGGAGAAGGGGGAGGTGCAGCAGGAGGAGGAGGTGCACGATGCTTCAAGAACAACGAGAGCTATACGGATTCTAGTCTACGTGACCGGATCCTACGATGCGGATGACGCCATCCGAATCAGCAGCAGGCTTACAGCAGATGATGGGAGAATACAGGTGTTTGGCGGGCGGCCGAGCTTTGACACGTTGCTTGCGTGGGAAATCGAGCATCAGATCGGGGCGATGGGGGTGCTTTCTTGTGGGAATGGCTGCTTTAGTGATGATGTGCGCAAGGTCTGTCGTGACGCGCAGAGTAAGAGTCACATTGATTTCTTTGAGGAGAGTTTTACTTGGTGAATGGCATAGCGGATGGTTAGATGGGAGGGACTGCAGCTAGGTTCTATCGAGGAGCAAATATACTGTATATATTTTCGGTTGGTGATTAGAATAAATAGAATCGGTGAGGTAGGGCTGATGCTGAGAAGAAGTGATACCATTCGCACGTTGCCACTTGTGCATTTCGTCTCTGAATAAAGGTCAAGGAAGCAAGTCTACGGGCGCGACCAAGTCCCCGCACGAGGTAGCGGGATCGACCAGGAGGTTGCCAGACAGTCGTGCCTGACAGGGTCAACAACCCCATTGCGCACGGTTCCACGGAAAAGACGAGGCGATCCTTCCGAGGGCTTCCCCCAGTCCAATTAGCCGTGGGCTATGAGAACGACCCACAAATGGACTGTAGCCGGCCCGACATCTCGATGTTCGACAGCCTGCCTGGCTACGGGCGTCATATTATATGGCTGAGGGGCACAATCCGAGTTCTTTTACTGATGCTATGCTTGCAGAGCAGGCGAACGGGACGAAGGAAGTGGGCCTCGAGATCTTTGAAGCTAAATGGACTTACGGCTGTCCAATTTTTCATTGGCGCTGCATTCAACTGAACTACAAAAAGGTCATTATAAACATGCATTGGTTTTCATAGGGCGCATTGGCACGTGGGTAGTCATGGCAATATCTTCTATGAAAGCATAGGTCCCAGAAATGTTCAATAACCTATTCCCGTCACAATGGAAGTGCTCTGCGCCGTGCTTCACTCACACGAGCTCTACCCCGCTAGGAATATCAGTATTTCGCGCTCCCAACATCAGAAGACCTCGATGAGAGGAGGTTCACTTTCACCCCCCTGTCGTGGGAGATTGTAAGACTGCTCTGGATGACTGGCTTCTTTAGTTCCGGATCGGCACACTTCAACGTATCAAAGCGCTGCATCAACCGCACAATAACGTAGCTTGCCTCGGTGAGTGCATATTGTTGGCCGAGGCATATGCGCGGACCACCGTTAAAAGGCAGGTAATCCCACCCGTGTCGTCCGTCTTCCTCCCACCGTTCGGGGCGGAAGACGCTTGCATCCGCCCCGTATAAATCAGTCCGTCTATGCATTGCCCATACGCTGTACACAACGGGCTGGCCTTTTGTGACGAAGATGGGGGACTTTCCGTCGGCGCCTCCTCCGACTGGTAGGGAGGTGTCCTTGTTAGCGACGCGAAAGTTGATGGACACTGGTGGCATTAAACGGAGAACTGGATTCATTGTCAGTGTTGGGGGAGCCTCCATTGATACGGAACCGATCAGGATGGGGAACAAAAGGGAAGCAGAGGAATACCTTCACTCAACACATGCCGCAGATACGGAACATCCTTGAGCCTACCGTGGGTGATCTCTCCTTTCGGGTTCCAAGCATCACCAAACTCCTCCAGTATCACCTGGCGCAGCTTGTCCCATCTGCCCGGGTCTCGCGCTAAAAAAAATATCGTGGAGCTCAGCAGACTAGCGGTCGTGTCACGCCCAGCAAGAAGGATGTTCAACATCTGATCGCGGAGCTCCTTTGGATCCTGCGTATCTTCTGCAAGGGCATCAGCGAAGATATACCGGGTTGACACATGCTTGTCATCAGCGTGCGTCCGCCGCTGAAGCGCCAGACGGGCGTAGTAATCCACAACCTCATGAACACGTTTATTGTGCTCTTGGAAGCTCTTCGAGTTGAACGCCCAGTAGAAGTTTCCGGCGCGTGTACGAAGCGCAAGGTATTCTTGGGCGGCGTTGAATGCTTCTGCGAAGCCCTCTGCATTGCCGACACTGGTCTTCCCAAGAACACCGCCCGTCCTGTGTAAAGCCCCAACTCCTTCTCCGAAGAGGAAGTGCGTGGAGGAGTCGAGGGTCAGCTCGAAGAAGAGCTGCTGGATATCAAAGCTGGAACCATCCTTGGGGATCAGCTCGATCAGCTGAGAGACGTGTCCTTCCATAAGATTGAGATCGGCAACCTGTTCTTATTGGCCTCATGGACAGCAAAAGAGCCTGAGGGATGCATATGACTTACCTGATCGCGAGTAAACTGCGGACGCAGCAGCCCCCGCGAATGCGACCAGCCACCACCATCCAGGGTAAAAATCCCATCGCCCAAAAGAGGAAAGAACTCACGGTGTCGACTCCCCAAGCCAAAATCATTGAACTTGGTTGCGAGGACCGTTTTGATGTTCTCCGGCTCAATCGTGGAGATCATTGCCCGACCAAGGACGAATTGCTCATGAGTGTTGCCATATTTGCCGTACTGTTCGGCGAGGTGCTCTACGACCCGCTTTTCCCGGAAGGCTTTGGCCATTTCGATGAATGGCTGGATTCCAAAGAAACTCCGATTGCCTTGTGCAGGCGGTTGGCATCTCAGAGACTGCGCGTACCTTCGTCGGCGAATTCGTTGTTGGACACACTGCAGAACGATACCAGCCACGGCGACCCCAAACAACACAATCAAGGCAGGGGACGGCATGATTACCGTACGGTAATTTGGTCTCGGCTAGGATAAGTGAGAAAGCAAGCGACGATTTCGAACAAAGGGAACAACCAGGACCAACTGACTCCGAAATACCTCTAATTTCAAGGAGCCGGAGACTGGAGAGGCAAAGACAGAAAAGCCCGCCGATATAAATTTCCAAAACCCCCAGATCCCATGTGGCGAATGATCTTCGGGTGGGTGTGGAGAATTGTGAAAGGCCATAGAGCTTGGCCTCGGTATCATGAGACCGTTGACGTTGGAGAGCGGTCTCGCGCGGATCCGACTCGCAAACACGACTGGATTTGGACATTCATATGATGAGACAAAATCTGCCCTGATTCCCAGTACCAGCGGTTGGCCATCACAAAACAAGGGGCAGTCTTGTTTCCCCCAGCTGGCGAAACACCACCCATTCGGCATTTTATTCGACATAACTCAGCACAGAGGTCGACGAACCATGACGCTGCCAGTCCAGGTTCGTACTTGCAGCTTCGGATAGATTAACCATCCGATGTGGCGGACTCAGGTCCAAAAGCGTTTATTGGCCCCACATAAACTCCAACACTGAGCCAACGGGTCCAATCAAAAGATCGGTCTCTTCATCGCGAAAGCATCCTAAATCGTGGTGGAAACGGGTAAGGGCCGCTCGTATCTCTAGCAGCCGGATAGAGTTGCACTTCGCTCTGTATTCTTGCATTATGTCGCGAACAGCTGTCGAAATTAGGGTGAAGCGAGGCACATGAGCCTCGTGCTAGATTCTTGAGTTTGAAATGAGGCTGTAGGCGTTGAGTTTAGTTACTGGTAGAAACCAGAAAAATGTCATTATCGTGCAGTCCAGAAAGCGCTCTCATATCCGCAGAAGACGAAAACTGTATCCAACAAGAATTCACTATGCCTGTTGAGTTTGACATAAGTCCCGAAAGACGGGTAACAAAAATAACCTTTGTCAAGCGCCGGCTTTTTGCTAACGTACCACCCATTTCACCAGACGAAGTCGACCTCCGCGGTAAAGCTGCCATAGTCACCGGGTCAAACATCGGAGTCGGTCTGGAACGCGCTCGCCAGCTCCTCGATCTAGGCTTGGGCTATCTGATACTTGCAGTCCGGAGTACGGCAAAGGGCGAAGACTCTCGTGAGGAGCTTCGAAGGGGGAGGAGAGGCGAGGACCATATAATTAAGGTGTGGCAGCTGAATCTATCGACGTACGACTCTATCGTCCAATTTTGCGAAGCGCGCCCGAACCCTCAATCGACTGGATCTGGTATTCCACAACGCCGCCCTTACAAAGAACGCGCTCGAGTTAAATCCGATAACAGGGCATGACAAGGTTATCCAAGTAAACTACCTGTCGCTGGCACTCTTGGTGATCCTCGTACTCCCGATTCTCAGAGACAAGAACAGGACCACAAGCAACCGGAGACAGAATCCGGGCCGTCTCGTCATCGTCTCTTGAGATACCGCCGCCTGGTCTGCCTTCAAAGAAAGACATTAACGACCATTGTTATCGGTCTTGAATGACCCGAAATACTTCACCGCTAGTGAGCGCTATGCCACCTCGAAACTACTCAGCCAGCTTTTTCTCGCGGAGCTCTCGAGCCGCGTTCCATCGTCCGTCGCCGTTGTCAACGCACCGAATCCAGGGCTCTGCTATGGATCCGGCCTTACAAGGGACATGAATGGAGGAGCCCTAGGAAAACTGACGTATATCTTCGAGCGTTCCCTTGTTTCCCCAAGGCCCCTTTTCACTGTTTCCGGTGTTCGTTGCTAACTAATTTCCTCCAACCTATATAGTATGGCACCGCTTGTTTATACACCCGAAGGGCGGCGACGAGCCACGGTCGTATGGGAAGAGACGATGGTTGAACTTGCCTTCGCTGGAGCGAGTAAAATTATTACTGACTTGACGCCGGGGTGGGTTAGTCTACATATAGATCCCTAATTTCTACTTTGATTGAGTTTATATCTTCCAGGGGCCACACACCCCAGGTCTCTAAATTATAAATAATCGTCTAGATATAGGGAACCCAAGCAGTAGTCACCAAGCCATTGACCTACATACGGTCATAGGTCGGCTTTAAAATAAGTTTGGAGCCGAATCTACGATCTCTCTAATTCGAAAGAGGAACCTCAAAAATGTCTGACTTGAAAAGGCACTCAATCCCTTTCTCGGTGCCTGGTTTTATGGTATGTTATAATCCACCCTTTTCACGAAGATGGTGCCGGCCATTCTGCGCACTTAAAGATTTGCGGCTGTCTATTCTCCAAGAAGCAGGGGCCGTACGCTGATGATTGATCAGGACAAAGGCAGATCCAATAACATTGACCGGGTATTAATTCTGGTAAGGCCCTCTGCATCTATGCAAGTATTAATGATAGCGGCGACTGACATCGAGCCGCCCTTCTTAGCAAGGAGTTGGCTGGCTGAAGCGGAAGGCTATGCTTGTCGCGACTGTCACCCTGCGAAATACGCTGGAAGAGAACGAAGGATATACCTCTCATCCGCTAAAGCTTGTTACTGGCCTGACAGTGACCGGGGAATTACCTGGGGCCATGGAGGCTAGAGTATTCGACTGGGCAGACAAACATCATAATGACAATGTCTTCGGCAACGTTATCATACGCACCCATGTTGCTTAAGGCCGTCCAAAACCCGGAGGGAACTCTGCGGGCGAACTTGAGGCTCGAATTATCCCTGGCGCAGGCGGCCGATGAACAAGACGCAGAGCTCTTCCTAGCGAGCGACGCCGTGGGAAGTAGTGCGGTGGCTTCAGAGACTGGAAACTGTAGTCCTGTATACATTCATGACTTCATTCGCAGTGAGGTTGAGAAGTGGTCTGTCGAGCAGGTATGGAAACCCCCCCCGGCCAAATTTCAACGCAATTGCTCGTCTTTCGGTCAGAGAATTTCACACATCTACTTGGAATATGCTGGTTGTCTTCTTCTAGGTATGGAGTCTTGAACTGGTTGGATCTACTAATTTCCTGACCCGGTGTATTGTCGCCACGAAAGATGGGAAGTACGAGAAAGCTCTTATTGCATATAAATTTGATGCATCGTCATAAGTTGGTTATCAATCGATTGACTTTAGCAGGTTGGCCTCCAGTGTTAGAAAATATGACCTAAATGCCACACCTGGCTAAGCCTGAGAAGATTAGATTGTTCTTCCAGGAGTAGATCAAACCTGCTTTCACTCCAGAACCGAGATCTTCATTGATGGAGGCTTGACGGCCATGCTGGCCGACGTACGATGTCTTCCCTGCTAACTTGACGTCGCCCGTCATACTTTCGTTTCCAAAATTCCCCTGGTCGTATTCCTTCAACTCCATTGAGCAGTGTAGTATCGGTCCCTTCGGTTTTGAACATCGCTTCTTGAACCCCTACTAATGCAGCACCCTGGCTATTGCATAAAGATGGGCTTTCCATATTGAATCTCGTAGATGCATAGAGCTAGTGTAGTGGCCAGATCATACTCTAAACAACGCATACTGGGCCCCGAATCTTCATCCATACGATATTACAAGGGCTACGAGGCAGGAAATGATTTCTGCAGCTAATCAAAGGAAATTCAACCAACTATTCTCAATGTGGCCCATGACACACAGATATCGCTTTAACGGAAAACTTAAACCAGCCATGATAGACAATTGACGGGTCCGCACCATCACAGGTCATATACTTAGTGGAGGTATGATCGAACTATGGCTTTCGTTTCGTTGATTGGTAGCACGTCCTTGTTGCGCTGGTTTAACTTTGACCCTGTTCAGGCTTGCTAAGCTCCTAATATCTTGGAAAATCCCAAGTGTGACATCCTCAAAGTAAGTTTGGTAATGCAGGAAGGTTAGAAAAGACCTAGTTTGGGGGTAGCGTGCGATCAGTGTCTATTAGATTGACTTCATGGCGGATCAGGCGGCTCCAGAGACTACTAGGGAACTGAATGCGGAGTCCTGCATTTGTTCAACCACCTTCTCGCACCCTTTGGTGGAGTTTGCATGTGTTACAAGCCTGTCAAAAATTTAATCGGGTTCCCTATTACCCACGCTATCTAGAATCATGGGGGTTCCGCGGGAACGTTTACTTAGAGTTTGAAGCTGGGGGTCCTTTACCTTCACGCTGGTATTGTACGGCTTTGGCAGATAAATCTCCTAAATACGAATTTTGAAAAATAATATGACATGGGATTTATCGGTAGACAGCATTAATAAACACTAAAGCCACGGTTGACTCCTATAACCTTCCTAACTTTGATTTATTTCCGACGGTCCAAGACATAGCAACTAAATGCATCTAGGGTTTGTTTAACAAAAAGAGTTCCAAAAATTATCTTGGCTGCTTAAATCTCCTTACTCTAATAGTAATCTAAGAAGCGTATAAAGAAGCTTGGGATAGAGTCTCAAGATTACTTAACTGGCCCCTTGGGGCCCTTAAACTACTACCATTTGGTTAAAGGGAGTTGGATTATCGCATTATTGACTTTCAAGAGGCAGCAAAAACTGTACAGGGCTTTAATAACAGTGTTACCTTTAATACCCAGTGTTCTTGGCAGTAGGACAACCTGATTCCCTTCGCTTATTAACCATTAGGCTTGTGTTATAATGGAAACCAGGTCTCGAGAGAAGATCTTGGGAGTTCTGGAGAGCATGGGAACAGCCTTCTAACCCTGGAGCACTGGCACAGTCAAGGCGGATTAGTTGGCCGAGGCGTTTTACTCGGCTATTGTTCGTACGCCAAATCCTGCGGGGTCCTATATAGCTGCTGCGACTCGCATGGTATTTCTGTTTATACGTTAGAGCAGGTGGTCGAGCACTAATATACAAAATTTAAACATGGTAATGTTCTATTTATTTGGACTGGATACACGGAAGAAATTAACAAGAAGGATTTAGACTGTCAGCAGGGCCTGCTGGATAGTTTTAAAAGGAGTTAGAGTGTGGCGATACCGAATCTGTAAGATGGCTTTGGAACCATTATTTCGCGAGAGTCGCCAGTGATTTACTTGCCTGTGAGGTAGTGCCACCTAAGGTTAAGCACGATGGGAATCGCCCTGGAGGTAATTCTAATATGGGTATATTCGCCCTTCTTTCTGGAGATGGTCCAAGCATTAATCCTAATAAACATCTAGTCCTCCATTAATACTGTCCATTATTATGTAGTCTAAATATTGGCGAGCTTTGGGATCTTAAAGGGTTAAGCAGCTACTGCAAACTTGTTGGATGATATGGATTTTTGCTGACTAGCATACCTCAACATACCATTACTTGTTAGAAGCCCTGGCAATGCACTGACACCTTTTTAGTTCTATAAGATTATTAAACTCTATCTAATACACTATATAGTAATGCGCTAGGCGGAATCTATGCTCCCGACAATGATGAAAGTTCTTATCGTTGTTTCTGGGCCCCAGGGTCATACTAGGGATACATTATGGGAGTCCGCCGAGCTTGGATACTTAGCGTATGTAATACCTACCCGCCTCGGCGTTCATCGCACCCAACGCACTGATGGGGGTTTTTAACATATGTTTGAGTATTATAGGATCGTTGAAATTAACGTCGAAATCATAGTCGCCTGCGCCTGTACATTCCTAAAGTTCGCTGAGCGCATCCACGAGCTTAAGGTCTCAGCTAGGTTCTGGCGGGGGGACCTATCAGGCGCAGGCTTCTGCAGACCCGGGTTTAAGACGAGCGTCAACGAGCCGTGCATAGCGACGCTGTATAAGTCTGTCGCACTATTGATATCGTGAGCCGAACTGCTTCTAAGGGGTGGACATCTAGCATCGGGAACATGGCATCAAAGCTTTGGTTTCGATATCTCAGGGATTGCGTATTCTTGATGATTCGTAAATCGTGCAAAAATATTGTTTGTTAAGTAGTGGCATTGCCCAGAGCTCGTTGAGATATAACATTATAGGAGTATGTCCACCCGTACACCACCTACATCACGGAACAACCCTGTCAGACCTATTGCCCAACTGCTAGTACTATTCCCTTGTCACAAATGATTGCAAGTATGACAGGGGTCCGTAATACTTCCGCTCGCTAAATACGCCGCTCAATTATATCGGCTGGGGCAAGAATCTGGAGGTAGTCCGGTTGCTGGTGGAGAGTGGAGTGGCCCGTTGCCTGGACTCCGGCGAGGCTCGTGAGTATCATCCAGCCTCTACTAGACCACGAAGTTACCGCAGACGACCAAGGCGCCTCAGCAGCCGCCATGCAGGCCAAGGAGGAGATCGAAAGATCGTACAAAAGAGATACAGCCTCTATCGCTGCGGGAAACTATCCTTCCCGCTGTTGGCCGATCCTCACGGGGATGTGGGTTTGATTGGGCTCGCTTTGAGAGAGTCAACATTTTGGTCCAAACTGACTCGTGTCCAAAGTCCAGGCGCTGGCCGTCTGGGTTTCTCTCGTTATTTTGGCCCCCAGCTGGCTAGCTTGGCATCAGGTGGTCAGACGCCAAATCACACACTAAGCCAGCACCCAGCCAGTCACGCAGCGAGCTAAAGCCGTGATGCCCCGTCATGGTCCAATTGAAGTACATCGTGAGGAGTCGAGCTGGTTTAGCATAATTAAAGAGTACGTAGCAAAATCCTGCAGAATCATGGTGGTTTTGGCGCACGGCTGAGATCTTTGGGGGACTGCGAACCCCACGCCCACTTTTTTTCTGCTTTTCGTGTTTTGTTTAGAAAAACATCACGCATAATGGATATGCGGCAATTGCTTCTTGGCTCTGTGCTCTTTCTAACGACAGTCCTAGCTGATACGGATCCTCTTGTTATCAAGGTAAGTCCGTTTTGGCTTGCCTCGAGACGAGATGCTAATTGAGCGCAGGGCACCAAGTTCTTCCACTCGTCCAATGGAACCCAGTTGTAAGCGTCCCGAATGCGGCAGACAAAGACCAAAAAATAAATAAATGAAGACTTACTGAAAACCAGCTACGCCAAAGGAATCCTGTACGATGAGTTCACTGGTGCCAAGGCTGGCCTGAGCGAAGTCGACTTCCTCTCGATCCGATCCGCATGCGAACGCGACGTCCCCATTTTCCAACAATTAAGCCTGAACACTGTCGGTCTCTACACCGTCGATGCATATGCCGACCACGACTACTGCATCGGTCTGCTGCGGGACGCCGGCATCTACGTGGTTGTCTTCCTGAACGCGGTAAACGCCGCCTCGACCGACGTCGCCGATCCATCCTGGAACACGGATGAGTTCGCCGAGAAGGTGGCCATCATCGATGCGCTCGCCGGCTACGATAATGTGATGGCATTTATGGTATACGAGGACCTTTCGGCGGCGGACGCGGGGTACTCCAAGGCCAAAGTGCGCGACATCAAGGCATACATCGCGGCCAGGGAATACCGTGCGATCCCCGTTGGGTATGGGATGTGGCTGTATCCATCGAGCGAAGAGAATCTATTCTTTACCTGCGGGTCTGAGGATGAGTCGGCGGATTTCTTCGCGCTGCAGACGAATGATTGGTGCGGGACGACGTTGGAGGAGAACCAGTGGGACTTATACCTAGACCATTTTAACAACTACTCGGCTCCTGTGATTATGGCGGAGTATGGCTGTACGGGGAATGAAGCGGGGGTTACGCCGGGGTTGGAGGTGGGCTTGCTTTATGGTGATGATATGGCAGAGGTCTTTTCTGGGGGGCTGCTGTACACCTACGCCGGGGGCTCGTACGGTAAGAATTCCTGTCTGAATGCGAGCAAAGTGCCCGCTAGGCTGAAGGCTAACGCTGCCAGGTCTCGTTAACGTCAGCAACCAAGAGGTTGACAAGGGCACTCAATTTAGCAGGTACTCTAGCCAGTTCGCGCACGCCAGTCCGACCCCGATAAATTCCGATTCATACACCCCAACAAATACAGCGTCCAGCGACTGCCCCACCGATTTTGCCGCCTCGTCAAACCTCCCCCCAGCGCCAGACGACCAATTCTGCGAATGCACTCTGCAAAACAGCCTGTGTGCACCGGACACGGACATCAGCGACGACGATCTGGATGCGCTCTTTACCAGCATCTGCGACGATAGCGCCGATCTCTGCGCCCTGCACACCTCCAACGCGACGCTGGGGATCTACGGGATGTACTCGATGTGCAATGGAACCGTGGAAGCTGCCGCGCTACTAAGCAACTATACGCAACAGGAGGGTGGCGATTCACAGAACTACTGCACTCAGGTGTGGACGAGTGCTGTCATTACAAATGCCGATTACCAACCTACGGGGACTTGCACGACGATGCCGATAAGTGACAGGTATGAACCCACCGGAGAAGCCGGGACTGATAGTTCTGAAAGTGGTAAGTCTATTTCATTCTCCACCTGCATCATTATTACCTTTGCCTCGACTAATACAAGCCGGACAGGTGCAGCTGGCAATAGCAACTCAAGTAGCGGCCTCGGAGCTGGTGCTATCGCAGGTATAGTTGTAGGTGCTGTCGCGGGTATTGCGATTATAGCTCTGGGAATTTTCTTCATTCGGCGAAAGACAAAAGCTTCCGCTAGCGCTGGTGCCGGTGCCGGGTCTGAGCTTGTTGAGCCCGTTGAGCTTCCACCGGGAAAGCACTATGACAAGCCTGAGCTCCCGGCTGGTCCGATCGAACCTGTGGAGCTAGAGGGCGAACGGCCAGAACTGGATTCAAGTGGCGGTTTTGATAGAGAACCCGTAGAGCTTCCGGGGGAGGGACGGCGCGAGACGTAGCCAAAGGGCACGTACCTCTAGGCAGCAATAGACGGACATAGTGTTCCTGTTGTACATGGCCTATTTCCTAATTGCTCTCCTACCGCTTCCTGCACATCTCATTCCAGTAAGGTACGCTGGTTCGCGCCTTCAACACTGCAGCGTAACACCTCAGCAATGGAAGACACGACCGCTCGTACCGGTAGATCAGCTCAGCTTCCCTATTCGATGAGTGCATGGCCGTTTCTTCCTTGCGAGTGGTGGCCCCAACGAGATAGCTACGCGGGGTTACATCCTCCCGATAGTGCGTCACTTGCGAAAGAAAGGCGTGACCACGGTCCTTTTATCCCAGCCCGCCACCGGGTGGAGTTGAGGAGACAGTAGTGTAGGTATTGCAAGTCCTGGTAAAGCGCGAGAGTAGTAAGAAGCAAGTAACCGCTTGATACTAGTAAAGAGGGTGAGATGTACCGAAGTCTGGCGAGTGACTGTGGGCATGTATATGGCTTGATGGGCCCAGTAGCCCGTGGGATGGATGGTGGAGGGGGTAATGCCCAAAGGTCACCTCGACTAGACATGGTGCCGAGGCCCCGTAGGGCTACTATACGAAGCGCGATTGAGGAAGCGTAAATAACAAGCCAAAGGCTTCTAACAATGGATTATTCATTTCTTGCAGTTGAAGTTCATCAACAGTTGTACAGCGCCACAAGCAGCTAGGCTCTGAAATAACCCATAGGTGAGTTGCATAGGGTCAAAAACCCGCCCCAACCCGCCCCATAACAAGTCTAGTAATTACTAGTGGGTACTAAAGGTTGACATTAGGTTAGTTAGTAGACTTTTATTTTTTATAGTGACTAGCTAACCTTCTTAGAAAGATATATATAATCTATTTATAAGCTTTAATATCCTCCTATATTTCAGAGCTTTACCTTAGTTATATTTCTCACCTGCGCTGTGTGTGGCTCAACATGTATCATCCCTTGAAAATGTAGGCGGTCAATAGCAACTCAGGCCTAGTTGTCTAGATAAGGATATGTGACACAACTTTGAAGGAGGTTGTGTAGATATTTAGACTTGACTGAGCTATCTGACTATTAAGCTTAGGCATAGCAAAGAGGGCTAAAGTAATACTGCCGGCATCATTTTCATGTGATATTATTGCATTGGCTAGAAAGTCTCCATACCCCCTCCCACCTAGTCCCTGACCGTTATTTCTTCTTGTTCAGTAGTGAAGGAAGATTATCAACCTTGGCCTTGCCCTCGATAATCCCTAGTCCAGGTTAGGCTTACTTCCACACTTCTGAAGGGGTGCAGTCACTTACTATAAACCGCACAAAACAGCGGGAAATCCTCCGTCTTGCCATGCTTCTCCAGAAATTGATACACACTCTGCGCCGTCGACACCCCTTGCAGCTTCTGCCCATTCATCTCCTTCTCCTCGACCTCCGACACACTCACCCCCTGCTCGACGGCATGGCACGCCGACCGAAAGTTCCTCCCCCCACTTGAGCTCGCAACTAGATCCGCAATCCCGGCGCTCTCCTCCGTAAACGTCGCCTCGTTGACAGACTTGGGGAACCACGTCCGCCCAAAGAGGATCATCTCCTGCACCCCCAGCCGGATCAGCGCCGCCTTCGTATTCTCCCCCCACTGCTTCCCGGTCACGAACCCCGCCGCCAGCGCGATGATGTTCTTCAAGGCGCCACCGAGCGCGACACCAGCCACATCCTTGATCACATGCACGAAGAAATACGGCCGCGCGAACAGCGCCTCGAGTAGCTGGGCATCTACATGCGGATAGTCCTGCGGCACCCGGTGCAGCTTGATACTCGACGGCTTCGTCTCATGCTGCCGCTGCCCATCGACTTTGACAAGATTATCTTTCGGCGAACCATCCTGGTCAGTCAGATCCATCGGCGGCGGATCGTACCCGATCGTCGTCTCGCACAGCCGCTCGGCTGCGACCTCGGGCGCGATGTTTGCGCCCGATAGCGCGCCGCAGTAGATCCCCAGCTTCTCCATGATCAGCTCGGAATACAGCGTCACGACGTCGCCGTCAACGTCAACGCCCTTGATACATGAGATCCCGCGCGCGTACGACAGATACTTTCCCTTCATCTGGTCGAGCGTCTTGCCGATGAACTGGTGCGGGAGGTTAAAGACGAGGATACTTGCGTCTTTGACAGCCTCGCCAATATCCGGCGTTGCGACGAGGTTTTCGGGTAGTTTAATCCCCGGTAGGTATTTTACGTTCTCGTGTGTGGCGTTGATCACATCTGTGAGCTTCTGCGGCTTGTCGCCGTATTTGGATCGGTGCGGCGAGTCTTCGGGCACAGTAATTTCTTCTTCGAACACCCACATGCGCAATTGCTCTTGGAAGAGATCCGGGTGTGCGGTGGTGTTTTCCGAGAGGATTTTGCTGATTGTTGAGCCCCTGTTTGCGTTAGTACTTTGCTATGCTGCTGTGTGGTCAGTTTATGGTAGCGTACCAGTTGCCGGAGCCGACGACGGCGACCTGGTGTTTTTTGCCTGGCATTTTGATTATGTCGTCTGTATTACAGAAGGAATATCGAATATTTCACTCCTGAAATCCTGTCTAGGCAAGTGCAGCCTTTTATCAAGTGGTGTAGATATGATATCATGGTCGGGGCTTGTTTGTGGCGATCCGGCGAGCCCGGACCTGCCAAGATGATGCAATCGTTACAACAACCCAACGGGCAATACATATCTCAACTATAGGACAATTTAGCAGCCTAATTCAACTAACGGTGTCCCATGCAATATTAGACTTGTATCTAGGAGCAACGGCAAATCGTTGTCAAACATACCTATGTAACGGCAATAGAAGGCATGACATGTTTCCAGTCGGTTTTTACTATTGAGTCGAACATGCTAATAATCTTAGGTATGCAGCAGACGGTCGGTCACTGGCCCATATGATTATTATGGCTCCTAGTGACTACTGCAAGAAACACATAGGGGCGAATAAAGGGATGCTATTAGTACATCCTTTCTCTGTTGTACCCAGTTGTTCAAGAAGAGATCAAACACCACCATTCTCATCTTCTGGCTCATGTACAACCACGCCAATCTTCTGCAGCTCATCCAATTCATTCTCGGTCATCTCGCCTTTTCGGAAACCATCGAGCCTAGGCCACATGGCCTCCTCGATATACTCGCGTAATTCGTGCGTGGAGGTAGCATAGCCTTTAATGAACTCGTCCACGAGATCCTCGAGATCTGAGATAATGTCGTGCTCTTCTTCCTGGATTTCACCCATGGACTCTCGGTCCAGAGGGGTCTCGTACTCCCAAAACTGCTTATGACATGTATGCGTAAGGTCGAGCTCGACGAACGTAACGTACCGAATGATAGCCGCCACAACGCCTGGATCCAGGGAAGGCTGATCCGTGTTGGTGTCGTGGGTTGACTCAAGAAGCTTCCACAGCCTGCTATATCCATCCTCTTCTGAAACCTCTATTGAGATCAAGCCGCATAGGTGGTTTTGAAAAAACATTCCATCAAGCAGCATCTTGAGGGAGGAGCATCCATTCACGAAGCAAGGGCAGTGACATTCATCTCGAGGTTCAGTGTTCAGTAACATGCGTAACAGGCCTGTGCAAGCGTCGTCATAAGGAGGAGATTCGGAGCAGATGAACCTGCCAACAGCATGTGACACGAAGAATATAGCGGGATAATTTGACCGAAGGGCCGTTCGATAAATATCGGCACCCCGCCCGATGAACCAGACGGCTTTCTTGAGTACGCAGTCTGGATCCTGCATGTTGCGAATCACGCGGTCCAGCTTCATGAGGCTAGTATATCCCCCTTCGTCCGCTTCATCGATATCCCTAAATCCTGCATCCCATAGTTGTTCCGCTGTTTGGATACTCAAATTTACTGTGTCGTAAACCGAATAGTGTCGGTCTTGCTCCTTAACGCCGCTGATGTCAACAGACTCAGCAACCAGGCACTCACACGCGCTAAAAGCCTGCCGGTCAAGCAGCGTCCCAGATTTCAGCCCCAAGTTGTCGACTATATCAGCCGATAGGTTGGCCTGCACTAAAGATTCCAACTTCCTCCTCCTATTTGCTACCGCTTTCACAATTATCTCCGAAATCCGCGCGTCATTTGCAGCACTGGCAGCCTCCAGCGCTTGGTCCCATAAAGAGAAGTTCCTAGAATGTATGATGAGTCTTACGCTTTCCTCGTGGCCTCCACGACAGGCACTAGAAAGTGTCCAGAAATCAGGTATGTAACCAGCTTCAAGCAGGAGTTCTAGTCCCGCGGGCCATTCTATATAGCAATACAGAACGTCTTGGAAGTTCACCCGCTTTGCAATGGATAGTCTTAGTTGAACGGCAGATCTTGAAATTAGGGGTGCCAATTCTTCGGCTTGGTTTTCGAGGTCTGGGATTAGTCAGTATTGGTCTCTGTTTGATGCTTTGGTATAAGTAATCATATTCCAAAGTGTACTTACCTCCCAACCCATGTTTATCACTGAGCGTCCAGATGAAGCGATATGCAAACCCGGCCTGTCCGACAGCAGGCGTTTCAACACCTAAAAACCTGTTCATCACCGGAGTGGACAAAATATAGTTCAGTGAATAGAGCTTCTGAATCTTATCAAGCCTAATGAAAGATCCACCAGAAAGCAGGTCTCCGCACACATTAATAGCTTGAGACAGTTGGACTAAATCTCCGTCTTCTTTAGACAAGAGATAACTGGCCACGAGTGTGTCGGCCGGCGTTTGACCCAGATCATTGACACAGCTCGGGGTAAGACCCGCGTTCAGGAGATCCTGAATCAAGCCTCGCCACTCCAGCCATTGACAAGGCTCCCAGCAATGGCGTCTTTCGCCCCAAGAAGCAACAGCCTGGTACACATATAAGTATACTGGTTACGACAGTTGCAGGTTATCAATCGCTCACATACATGCAGAATCGTATCACCGTTCCCACGCGTATCGGATAGCGATGCCTTGCTGGTGTAAAACAGCTCAAAGAGCACCGCACGCGTTTCCTGTATCAGAGACTCGTGGGATCCCAGATTCTCCAGGCGCAGGTTCGTTTCTTCAAGGAGACTAAAGGCTGGCGAGCTGTCAGGAACAATCGCGCGGAACTGCAAATTTGGGCTGATTGAGCAGCCTCCCGACCCGTTCGTTACTATGAGTGATGCCGTTACAGCATACTTCAGGAATCTATTGCAGACGGCATGTCGGAACATTAGTGAGATGACCTTCTTTGCCTGGTCTGCGGTTCCTTTCCGGCCTTGCCGCCGCGGCCAACCCTTTCCTGACAGTGCGTTGACATAGTTCTCATTCCTCGCCTGATCACCCATAAGTTGCCTCAAAGAATCAGGGCTGGGCATTTGGCGTCCCATGCTAGCTCGGATGTGTGATTCCTAGCATCCGTTAGTGACTTTATTTAGGGCGGACATGAGTTCATGTACCATCTGATCGAGCCGATTCTGCATGATCATTATTGTGCCTTCCAAATTCAAGTGTCTCTGCTCCAGTCGTTGCGCAATCGCCATAGTTTCGGTTGTGTTGCACGCTGTGGAAGATGAACTAGCGACAAGAAGATCCATCCGCCTTGCACCTGAATTAGACATCGCACTACGATAGTCAGCAACCCCAGCCCCAAGAATACAGGGGCGCAGTATCCGTACTCACATCTGCAATAACAAAAGCGACGTATTCACACTGTCCTGTAACCAAGTCACAGTATCCATGAGCTTTACCAATGTCTCGCGGCGAAAAGGATAGAGCAGCCGATTAAGCTGGGTACTTGTTGGGGATGGCTTTACGCTCCGAGGACTCATGCGACACTTATCAAGCATCTTTTCAAGCTTCTGTAATCCATGATTGCACGATTCAATGCTCTGTATCGCTGCTTGAATCGGCTCGGTCGGCGGGTGTGCATGGAAAGTGGGGGAATTGCTGATAACGTCTTGAAGTGTCGTCAGCAAACTGTTCAGACTATGAACTCGCGACGAGGCCTCGTTGATCTCCTCATGGAACGATTTAAACGGTCCGTAATAAGCAAGAAGACCCTGACAGACTGTTAGGCCGAGAGAGATGACACCGACAGCGCTTCCTGTGATGGAAAAGGGGTCCGCCATCATGATGGCTTCAAGTGGGGAAGGATCGGAAAATAAAACCGGAGAAAGCGCGATCGGGCGCCGGTCGCGAATATAAGCAGCCCGATGACGAGGCTGGATCGTTATGCAGCCAAGAGGGATGCAGGCGCTGTGGCGGCGGCTGTGCTTCTCCATTCACTGTCGCCATCTTCGACTTTCAATCTGTTTGGGCCTGTGAACAGGATGATAAGACTGGATCAAATGCTCTTGTCGAAAAAGATCAAAAATCCGATATTAAATAAAAATTATAGACGATGAGGACGTAGTCATTGAGAGACAGTGGCAGCCCGGCCCAGTTGGCCAAGTCCGTGCGCCAAATACGAGCCTTTTATCACTGTTCCTGTGGTATGCCTGTTGCCTCGCTGACAGCCACCTTGCGGCCGTACATCTGCGCATCGTGCCGAGTAGTAGTACTCTCATAATATCCGACCAAAGTTATACTCCTAGAGGGGAATCGGCCTAGCGTATGTATGCGGACACGCCTCGACAACTTTCTTTGGGGTGGCGTAGACCGCCGAATGGCTAATTGTAACTGACATCATTGAGAAGCCTGCAGCATCCCAACAGACTCAGGACAGCCACGCTGATTAAACCATCACGCGTTTTGAGGATCCCCTTGTGGGCTTTTCGAGCGTTTCTTCGTTTAAAGGAAGCACGTGGTCCATTGACAGGGCGGCGCGCGAGGAGAGTGTTAGGTGTTGGCATGCGGGAGTGATCCTCGTACGAGGCGAGTGCGACAGAATAGAATAGGCCATGTCAATTCATATCGCGTGCTCTTGTCGCAGGGGCACTGTTGGAGCGAGCTGCAGCCGGGTAAGGAACTTCTCAGGGCCATGGGGAAACAAATTGTAGAGGCGACCAAGTGTGGATCGGGGGGGGATGCGATGTGGGTGCTTTGCGATCCGATGCCGCTATTTGTGCTCTATCATCTGTCCCGACCCAGTCGATTCATTAAATGTCTTCGCATGGAGCGGGTGTGGAGCAGGTGAAGGTTAGAACGGGGAAGACGTTTGGGGCGAAGTAGTAGAGAGTGTCTAGGTATTGGGACTACTATGTCTATTAGACGAGCCTACGCCAGGGTTGGAGAATTACTCACGGCGTTAAATAGAAGATATGGGTACTGCATACCAATAAGGGGGCAGCTGTGAAGTTATATTAAGTATGTTCCCTGGCAGGGATATGTACAGCCCTTCTTCCCTCGCAGTAACAGCGCCGAGTCCAGCCTTATAACCCGTCCCCGATCTCCCTAGCCCAGTGGTCTAAGATGAGAAGATCGCAATAGTCTCATCGAACTTGTCCGTGATCAGCGCCAGAATCGACGGCGCAAGAGCAGCATAGGGAGGCGTAAGCTTCGGCACAACAACATCACCCAGCTGGGCAGACAGATCCCTCAGATTCTCCAAGTTGGCCTTGACGAGGAAAGCAAGCGAGCCAATTCCCAGCAAACCAGTATCAATCTGGGGCTTCTTGCGGACAAAGTTGTCGAGCGTGGTATCGATGTTGGGCTGGAGGTCGAGGAAAGAGCCCGCGACATTGATAGACTCGGCGTCGCTGAAGTTGGCGGAATCTTCAGCGACGGAGATGGCCTCCTTGACATCGTTGGAGAGCGCGATCGCCTGGAATTGGATCTTCAATGCGGTCCCCGTGCCCAGGAACCCGCCCTTGTACGAGGTCACGGTGTTGTTGAGGGCGATCATTGACTCGGAGACCTGGGCGACCGCGGCGACAACCGCGGCGCCGTCGCGCTTGACGAACTCCTTGACGACGGGGGTCGCCTGCGCGATGGCGCTGAGAGCCAGGACAAGGGGGATGTGGAAACGCATTGCGTTTGATCTGCGAGCTTATCGGTGGATTGGGACGATCGGATTGGAGAAGCGGGATCAGCAGGTGAGACTGTGAAACTCCTGCAAGGTCTCTGAGTTCGCAGGGAAAGGAAACAAAGTTGGGAAGGATGGACAGGGACCCCAATTTATCTCGGGATCAACGCTGCCCTGCTTGATTCAGGATCCATGATTGTTACCCCAGAGTCGCCATGGACCCCCTCGCGCTAATGCGCTTTAAATTGCACCCCGCATCCTGGGCGAAACCTGCGGTGCAGAATGTAATTGGAGTAGGATTGTGCTTATTGGTTCGAATTTGACGAAAGTCAGCACATGTGTGGTTTCATCCGAGGCAGTGGAAATTGCTTCTCTTGAGATCGTGATCGCTTGGCTGAGGTGGGACAAGCGTGGTCAATTTTATTGGTCTTGTTGAATGGTCGATTTGCGTCAATGCCTAGGCTCCGTGCCTGTGTTACTGACACATGGAGCATTCCGATATGTATTGTCTTTGCTGCCAGTCAAAATGCTTTCCTCAAGCTGAGTCCAGTCTTTGAAAATTGCCCTGCAGAATTCACAGGCGCACACTCAACGGCACTGGTACTGGTTTGTGAGCTTGGACATTCTCTCAGGCGAAATCCACCAATCTGCATCTTGGATTCGACGAGAATTAATCTTCCTTGCAGATGTTGAGTCAAAACTCACCTCGGCGGCCGTGCAACATGACTTGTTTTTCTCTCTTCGTCACAATTCCCGCATCAGGCCAAGAGGCAGGGATGATTCCGGAGGGCCAACCTGGTCGACGCGATCCTTGGACGGGGTTGAGGTCCCGACAGATCACTGCTGGTTTTGATCATCGGCATCCTTCGAAGCCCTTGACGAGGATTGTGATGATTTTCGCAGAGGATGCCTAAAGAGGAAATTCAGGATTCTCACGGGGCATGTGATTTATGCCGCTTAGCCAAGGCCACCGCATGTAAGGGCTCTAAATAAATTAGTAATAATGCTAAACTACTAATGGAAAAGTTAGTGAGCAAGAGAATCTATGGTCATGTGTGCGTATGGTAATCTCCAGGGGAGCGAGAAATTAATTCTTTCGACCTTGGTGATTCCCTTTCGGCCCACAAATCCGTAAACGTGTCCACTGGTAATATCTCTACGACCTACCTTTTAGGAATTCGAGTAGGATTAAGTATAATTATTTCTAGAATAAGTTCTAAACGTTGAACCTGCAAAAGGTTCAACCCCGCATTTCCATCTCATAGTCTAACCGATGCTCAAGCGAGGCTTGACCTCCAAGCTGTCTCCTGATATTTGCCCCAAACACGCAAAACTTCACTAAATGCACTCTCCTTCTTCTGAATTTCCCTTCCATCTTTAATTATTCACCTTTACCATGATATTTCGGAGGATCCAATTCTTTTGTCCAGTTACGGACTCCATCTCCCGTAGCATATCCTCCAACTCGTTAAAGAGGCGTGAGAGTAGCTCTTCCGTCAAGTCGAGGCTCCCACTGCTTCGTATCTGGCTTAGAATGTATCGCTTTGCCTCGATCGAAGCTCCGGCCCCATTGCGCAGCATTCTAAACCATTCAATGAGCACAGTGCTATCTTGCAGAGCATGACACGCGCGGATGAATGGGAATGAGGGTTTCCCTTCATCGAGATCCTGGCAAAACCCCCGTTGGGACGTATATTCTTGGGATACAAGGTTCTGGTAATCGTCCCGGATTTGAAAAAAACGGCCTAGCTTGTTCATGAAATGGCGCATATCCAAGTCCCTGACTTTGTAAGATAATACTTCCCTCCCTCAGTTAGGGACAGTATCTCACCTGTTTTGTGTGGCTTCGCTCTGCATCAAGCGGAACAGCAGGACAAAAAGTGCTCCGGTCTCTTTCGTCTTGTTAGTGGTGGAAGAGAGGCACCTGAGAACAACGTACTGCCATCAACCATTTTAAAATAATCCTCCTCTGAAGGTATAGTTTTATGGCCAGCCCAAGAGATATCGTGAGCTTGACCCGTATACAGCTGTGCCATTTGCTCTGCTTAAGTTCAGTACCCTATTACCAAAGCTTTGAGGAGAATGAAAAACCGACCCGAGAATATCAGAACTGCGCTGGGTGAAATCTCTTGGACAAGACATAAGGCATTGTTGATGCAGAAGCACGCAGAATTGATAGTTTGGCCCACTCCAAACATTTCATGGGCTGCTGGCTGGCCACGTCGAAGAGGACTGCCGTCTTGTATATCATCCAACCTTGGGAGAAAGAAAATATAAGTGAATCTGGCAACAAGGGAGTCGATCCACTCACATCAAGGATGCTTCATGAAGTA
Organism: Penicillium sp. S1316; assembly: GCA_023627405.1. Lineage (NCBI taxonomy): Eukaryota > Fungi > Ascomycota > Eurotiomycetes > Eurotiales > Aspergillaceae > Penicillium > Penicillium sp. S1316. Next base: position 142,064 of record JAMAHF010000071.1, read on the forward strand.
GGGACGCTACCCCGGAAATCGCCTCCAAAGAGTCCCTTGGTATATCAAACCAAGTCTGCAGAGCATCAATAAGGTGCTGTCGGAATCCCTTGGATGGCAGAGACGTAATATACTCATACGGTTTCCAAAGAACCTAGAGTAGTCAGCTTGAGCTCTACTAGGGTAGCTTAAGAATGCTTACCGCTTCGTCCAATCTTTCTGGAATCCCGTCTGGACCATGTGTTGTATTTTTTCTGAGTCGCCAGTCTACTTTGGTCAGCCTCTGGCGCGAGGAATATCAAGTCTCCATACCTTGCAGCTGGGTCTTCTCTGTCTTTCTACTATCAGATTTTGACTGCATTATTTGCAATTCTTTGAAGACAGAGGGAACCTCAGAAAGGTAGGTGTAGGGATTTCGGACATCAGGGTGGTATCGATGGGCATGGATGCTCCACAATGCATTGCCGGCCATGGATAATTCCAGAATTTGGAACCACTTCTTCACGGTATGCGAAGTATTGGGTCTCTTCAAAAATTCGTCACGCAGGAGACAGTACTGTTCTTCGTTCTCGCGGATAATATTGCGCACCATGTGCTTTGCAATTTCTTCATCGACTTGCTGCATCTGCATCACCATCTGGACGGCGTTGATCAGCGGAAGGGATTCTCCAGACTGCCGCGTTACTCTTTTTTCTTTCTCCCATGACCAAATATCATTGGTAACAGCTAGAACCACAAAGGCCAAGTATGTCACTGGCCCAGTTTCCAGTTCTTCCTGCTCTGTGAGTTCAACTCCGCTGGCCCATCCCATCATGCGGACAACCCAACTTTGTAGCGTATGCGTTAGCTGCAGAACTATGATATAGTATTTGCAATAGTATGGCATACTTAGCTCCGCAGTCGAGTGTGCGAACAACCAAATAATTCGCCAAAGTCGCGAAGCTTTGGTCTCTCATTTGCTGGCCCGTTTCATACCACTGCTTGAAGGAGCTCTGACACCGATCAACGTAGTCCTGATCAATCTCTCTCAAGACTGACCAGATTTTTGCTCTACATTGCTTTCTCTTCAACCCACCTTCCATGATTGCTTGGAGGTCAGCAAATCTTTCTGATCCTAAGGCCTTTGACAGAGCTTCGTTTCTTTCCAAGCACTTCTCAGAGGAAAAGGGTAAGCCAGCGACCACAATACAATATCGGGAACCATCCTGTCTACTTACAGTTTCGCCCCCTTGCACAGCATCTACAGATACATCTAAATTATGTAGAATGTGGTAAGTCAATGTACTATAACAAGACTTTATGGAATTCCATTTCACTTACCATCATGCACAAATGCATACTCAATGAAATAAGAACATAGACCAATCCTCTCTGGCAGAGCCTCTGGGGCACACAGGGCTGTAAAATCCGCCGTGTGCGCATTCATGCCCCCAGCCACTTTCCCAATCTTGTCCATACCAAACAGATCGACTTGACACTCTATGCAGGCCTCTTTAGAAACAGCGACGTATCTGCTAACTCGAGGCTGAAAACGGGAGAGATATTTGCTCTCCGTTTCAGCATCCATGGGGGCATGATTAGAGTGTTTGTATGGTAGAGGATACTTCTCAGATTCCATGTTTTCCATAGTATCTAAAATGTTAGTTCGTGGCTTGGTTTAAGTTGAACTAGTGATGGGTCTGCGGGTGCTGCCACAGTTGATACAGGCAATTTATACATGATTCAATAGACTTTCCATTGCGTCGGTTCGACTTCCGAGCCCTCCCGGGAGTGAGGTATTATCCTAATGTCAATCACCTCATCATACAAGGTTCCTGCATTGAAACCACCACAAATCAAGAACTAAAGCGTAAGACTTTTCATGGAATCATTTTCTAGCCCACTATTAGCATCGCTCAGATTATTAAAGTGGAGACGTCTATCTTGGACTGTTGAAATCAACACCTCCCGGATTTTATACCCGCAGGCATCTATCCTACAGCATCAACGCCATCACCACTCGGCTTTAAACGCCTAATGGAGTCTATTTTGAAATAAGGGCAAATCAAACAACAGTATTATAGGTCTCTAGAATTGTCGTTAGGATCGCGACCCTTCAACATAACATGCAGGCCGCAACAGGCGAGTCGTCATAAATTTTTTTCCCTCCACGATGAGTTGTGATCATGTACAACCTCGTCTTCTACTAGATTATACTAATGGCTTATGGTTCAGAGGTCCATCAGTCTCGTCGCTCAAGTTTTAGCCGTGTACTTATTTCTGGGCCCCAGAGGCATGTATGACAAAAACATCGATATTTATGGTCGAGTAAGGCGGGATAAGCACAGGTATGGCGGTGCAGTTTTGTAGATCACGCAAATAGTACAGTAAGACTAGGATTAAATTCCCGGAAATTACAAAAACCAGGTCCAGGAAGATCGATTTTCAGACTACATAACCGTATAATTAGTAGTACCTCTGCTTGAGGGTTTCTGAACCAAAACTGAAGGGTCCTGGGTGGGTAGGGCAGTTGTGCAAGGCATTATATAGAGATCGAGGAGGTAGAAAGACGCCAGTGACCCAGGAACCAAGGCGGCCGATTAACCGGCCGAAGAGGTAGTTAACCAAATAAATCGGTCAGCCATCTTCACGCTGGACGGCAAGTAACTAGCATCCGGCTCAGATGACAAAATTATCAAGCTCCGACCCACAGCCGAGCTACGGCAAACCATTAAACGCCCTATCAATTGTGCCCCTGCACACTCTCGCCTCTCAAGACGAACATCGATGGATTTCTTGGTAAATAATCCTCTTCCTACTGGTGATCGCTGATACTGCCTTCTTTATTGCGATAAAGCGGCGCAAATTCCATCCTTGTTTTGTCTAAGAATTTCCTTCATTACAGCGATTTCTCACACCATACAGATATATATACCCCACTAAATGCTGGACGGAAGTCCTCTCACAAACTTCGCGATTTAGCATAGTTCATTTTGGCGCTGCCCTACTTTGATTATTGCTATCTTTTGTCATATCACATAAGAACCGCATTACTTTTCGAATAAGAATCTGGCGTGGCTCAGCTTGACCGGCGCCAGATATCGTGTGCGAAGCACTCGGAATAACGCCACTCTGATCATGCCAGTAAAACTCATCAACATCAGTCGCCCTCTGCCAGCGCCGCAATAAGTGCACTTTATCAACCCATGGCGGAACCGTCTCATCGCGCCCGGAATATAACACAAGTAGCTTCGACCTCAGCACATCGCGACGATGAATCGCCCCAAATGTCTGCCTTAGTCGATCATCGGTTAGGTCCGAGCTAAACAGATCATCCTCACCGGGATCTTGTGGGCTACCAGGGCTAGCGAGGCTCAGGAACCGACGACTACTGATGGGTGTTGATGCAGGGAACCCGAGGCTCGCGGTGGTGGGTAGCGGCACGACGGTATCGAGCGAGTGATAATCCTCGAATGTGTGTCTTTGAGCCTGCTTAATTGCCGCGGAATAGAATCGCTGCAGCTCTTCCGGCGAGTGCCGTTTATTGCCCTCGCGTAGAACCCACTGGATGGCATCGCGGTCCGAGACCGGCGCTTGAATGATGGCCCCATCGACCTGGAGCCGTGTGACTCCGATACTACTGCTGACACTGCAACTCCGGGCGGACCCTGAATCACAATATTGATAATGCTGCGGGTTAGGTGCGCTTATGTACTGCATGACATCCTGGCACCCCGTGGAGTGGCCCATGACGACGATCTTTGCGTCAGAGGAAGAACAAGCGGCTAAAGATCGCCGCTTATACCCCAGGATGTACTCCACGCAGAGCGCGATCTCCTGCACATCCTGCTTGAGACCACTCATCCCCCAGCCGCCGTACGACGAGGACAGAATCGGGCAAAATAGGGACCATTCCGTGTTTTCCAGCGCGGCGACGATATCGGCGACATACTCGACTGTGCCAAGGCCGTCGCTGAGCCCGCCGATGAAGAGGAGGGTGTGTGGTTTGACGCGAGGGGAGCCGGAAGATTGGGTTGAATATTCAAAGGCGACGAGGCGGTCTGTATAGTGGTGCAGCACGCCTGTCGGGAGATTACGGCCGTTCCTCGGAGGGGCAGCCAGGAGCTGTGTTCCGGTTGCTCGGCTGCGGCCCATAATAATAGCGTGGTGAGGGTGCTCGAGGGGGCGAGAGTAGCCGAGCTCCAGTTGTGTTAGAGAAACTGAGCGCATCGCGTGGTTCGGAGGATTGTGGAGCAGATTTTTTCCAGCGCAATTTGCGAGTCTTGGCGCGACTGGATTTCCCTTGTCGTCTCATGAAATGCACTTTCAAGTCTCTAGCAGTGCATATTCTACACCATTTTTGCTGAGAGGACGAAAGCAGCCGCGCCAGACGAAAATTCGTCACCAACATCCCGCAGGATGAAAATCCTCCTTGCGACGCGCAAGCGAGATCGGAGCAAAGCTTCAACGAGCGCGTCTTGGCAGAACCGGACAGCTTGGCGTTAATTATCTGATCGAATCGATTGATAAGATCAGATCATGGGCTGACCCCAGTGACCAGTGGGATGATTTCTCTCCCGCGCTAGAAGGCAGAGATTTCGCACATTTCTCCCCACCGTCCCGCTTGGCACTCGCTCGTTCGGGCGTTTTTTGTCGAGCAGATTAATTGCCCGTGCGCGGCCATTGGCGCGTTGCAAGCCCTATCAAGCAAGTCTTGACTAAACCAAGCCCTCTTGGGGGCCAGGGATCCACTGCCTTGCGCGCAGCGAATGAGACCCTCAACGTGGTTGATGCTGGACCGGGAGACTGGGCGGGATTTCGAGGGGTTGCTGGTCCGTGGCTGCTCGCGATGGCCAATTGTATGTACCTTGGGCTGGTGTTGAACTGGGACAACTCGAGTGAATACGCCACGAAAGTGTGTATATTGGGGGTTGAGAAGCGCGGAAACCAATCGCTTGGCCTTGCATCTGGTTTCCGTGGCGAAGATAATCTAATCTGCGGCTCGTAAAATTCCGTCACCGGATCAGATAATGGAGCTACCACCGTTAGCGAAGAGGCCAGAGCCTTGGCAGTTGAAGCTCTTACAGATATATTTGACGCGTCCCCGCTAGAGCTACTTTGCGCTCGTCTTCATCTCAAACTTGAATCGAGTTCCGAGCGATCGAAATGTCCGCTCCCGCAGTCGAGGAGCAGCCTCCCAAGATGGCGGCCGAAAAGGTCGAGCCCATGGTTGCCGACCCTGAAAAGGGTGCGCTTCCAGAGGGACAGGCTGGTGTGAGAGCTGCAGAGGCGATGACCCTTTCGTGGTCCAAGTCTTCGGTGACAATCACTTACGGCTGGTGAGCGAAACCTGCATCGCTGTTTCCAGAAGGGAGGCTAATATCTGGCAGCATGTGGTCACTGTACTGTGTCAATGCGTTTCAAGCGTCCATTACCGGAAATTTGGGCCCATACATCCTCAGTGACTTTGGCGAGCACTCTCTAGTTACCCTCATTGGAATCGTCTCCCAGGTCATGGCCGCCGCTACGTATATGCCCGTCGCTAAAATCGTCAATCTCTGGGGTCGCCCGTTCGGTTTCACGCTCATGATCTCGCTTGCGACAATCGGTTTGATCATGATGACCACCTGCAAGAATGTTCAGACCTACGCTGCTTCACAGGTTAATCTCGCCCTTGTTGCTATGTAACGGCACAAACTAACATCAGCAGGTCTTCTACTCTGTCGGGTTCACCGGTATGATCTTCAGCATCGATATCATCACCGCCGATACTTCTACTCTCAGGAACCGTGGTCTGGCATATGCCTTTACTTCATCGCCCTACCTAATCACCGCGTTTGCCGGCCCCAAAATCGCCGAGCGCTTCCACGAGACCAACTGGCGCTGGGCGTACGGTATCTGGTGTATCTTGCTTCCCGTTGTCGCTATCCCTCTGCTCACAACCCTGTACCTCGGTATCCGGAAGGGTAAGAAGCAAGGCTTGCTGCAGAAGGAGGACAGCGGGCGTACCTGGATGGAGAGTATTATCTACCACGCGGTGGAATTCGACCGTATGCTGCAGCGTCCCTACTTATTATTTTAAAAAGAATACTAACAGTCCTGCAGTACTCGGAATCTTCCTCCTCGCGGCGGGCTTCATCCTCGCCCTGCTCCCCTTCACGCTCGCCAACAGCGAAGAGCACCAGTGGAAATCGGCCAAGATCATCACGATGCTGGTGATCGGCTTCGTCGTACTGATCGTCTTCGGCATCTACGAGAAATTCTTCTCCTCCAAGCCCTTCATCCCCTTCCACCTGCTCACCTCACGCACCGCCCTCGGCGCCTGCGCGCTCTCCTTCACCTACCAAATCTCCTACTACTGCTGGGGCAGCTACTTCACCTCCTTCCTACAAGTGGTGAACAACCAATCCATCACGCACGCCGGCTACATCGCCAACACCTTCGACATGGTCTCGGGCGTCTGGCTCTTCATCGTCGGCTTCCTGATTAATCGCACGGGGCGGTTCAAATGGCTGATCATGTGCGCCGTCCCGCTATACATGCTCGGCATCGGGCTGATGATCTACTTCCGCCAGCCCGGCCAGGCCATCGGGTACATCGTCATGTGCCAGATCTTCGCCGCGCTCGGCGGCGGAACCATGATCATCACGCAGCAAGTCGCCGTGACCTCCGTCGCCGAGCACAACGACGTCGCCTCGATGCTGGCCATGCTGGGCCTCTTCGGCTACCTGGGCGGCGCCGTCGGAAACTCGATTTCGGGCGCCATCTGGACGCATACCCTGCCCCAGGCGCTGCAGGATTTCCTGCCCGAGAGTGCCAAGGCTGACTGGGCGGACATCTACGGGTCGTTGGATATCCAGCTCTCGTACCCGGTGGGCAGCCCCGAGCGGGACGCGATTATGGATGCGTATGGGTTTGCGCAGAAGCGGATGTTGATTGCGGGCACGGCGATTATGACGCTGAGTTTGGTGTGGATGATGATTATCAAGAATGTTAATGTGAAGACGTCGACGCAGGTTAAGGGGGTGTTGTTCTAAGCACTTGACAAGGGGTATGTCGGATTGGGCTGGGCGACGAATCCTGCAACTTGGAGGTACCTAGTATAGACTGCCTCAGTCCTAGATAATATTGGCGCTGCCGCTATATAGGTAGTTATATGACAGGCCATACGAAGCACCCAGCTCTATGTATGGATAATTTAATGCAAAGGCCTCACCAGCCTCTATTGGCCATCGAATACACCGATTCCTACGTCTGGCAAATGTAATGTAATTGGTATTCAACACACATCATACAAGGTCGATAGAGGGTGAATCACAAGTAGTTAGATTCTAGGTCTTTGCCTCCATAACTCGTGGACATGTCTAAAGACAACAAAGCAACTGTCGAACCCCGATAAAATTCGCCCAATATCAAAATCCAGAACCGTCGACCGAAATAACTATAAAAACCGGCCATCGCTCCCAACGCGCGAAACAAAAACTGTTCGTCCCAGTCCGTATACCAATCGCACCCTCATTTAACCCCCTTCTTCAAATCCCTCGAATGCCGGTGAATCCCCTTCCTCTTCAACCCCTCCAAAAGCTGCCGAATATGCGACCTATGGTGTTCTCCCTTCTCGCCCCTGTACCCCTCAAAGATCTCCAACCCCTTAGTGTGATTATTATCCCCATCTTCGGTTATCATGGGCTCCCCACTCTGCACCTGCATCGCCCAAGCACCCAGCACGCGGTCGAGCTCCGCCCACGCGCTGTCCTCCGACGAGCAGATCTCCGTGATTGTCAAGGGTCCGCCGTAGCTCGAGCCGTAGTCGCGGCGGACGAGCGCCCACCAGGTTTCCCAGTCATCGGCTTCGGCTTCGAGCTCGTAGTTGCCTTTGCCCCAGATTATCTCGCAGTTTGTGTGCATGCGCTCGTCGCGTGTGGGGGTGTGTGAGGGCGTCGATGGATGCGTATGCGTGGATGTAGGCGTTGTGGTGGTGGTGATCATGGTAGCCATGGCAGCCATGGTTGGAGGAACCGTCACAGAAGGACTTTCGATGCGGGAAGACGAGGCTTCGATAATGGCTTGCGAGATATATCGCAACTATCAAGGTCTCATAGCTTAACTATCCTAGCAATCACTCGTCGGGAGGAAAAAGAGAAGGGGGTGGAGCGGACAGTGACGGGGAGAAATAACCGGTCAGCATTCTCGCGAGCGGGGACAGGCGGGTTAAGTTCTCCCCTTCCCTTGCCGTCTGTCTTGAGACCGACCGCTATCAGCGGTCAGCAGTCAGCGGTCAGCGGGGGGCTTAGCTGAAATGCCACTGGATAATGGATGTGACTGGCAGCACAACAAACAGGAACCTTGCGTGCAGCATGAGCAGGGGAGATGCTTGGTGAGACGATGCGGGATCGGACCAATTGCCGCGCTGCACGCGTATTTCAGTGGTTAGGGCTTTGCCTTGTCCTACCCCTCCCGGGAATGTCTGGTCTGGACCCTTTTTGGCCTGCTTTGTGCGACGTTAAGCGGTTTTTTGGGAGAATTGAGGAGAGCTGAGCCATTGGTTGCTGATCATATGTTCGCTGCCACCCGCAGAGGTGATATTACACTAGGCTCGCTCTAAATATTTTCTGATTTGTTGAAAACCATTTAGATACCTCTATATAGATCGGAGGTGCACTTTAAGTTACTCGAGACCTACTTTCCGACATGACAGGCCACCCTACTGACGCATTAAGCCACTTTGGATGGATACCTCCGCATATCCATGATCACCTCGATATGCTGCGATACGAATCTGCGAAAAAGCTCGAGGACTGTGAACGAGGCTATAGTAGCATACTAACTTCCAATCGTGAAAATATTAAATCCCTCATCCGGCACCAACACCTGCAAAGGCCCCTAGACCCGCGACTCTTTTTGCGATAGTCCAATTTTGATGGGCGACCGGGGCCACCAGTCTCTCCAGCTCTGCGACAAGGTCAGTTATGTTCAAAGGCAAGTGAAAGCAGCTGGATGGTAGACTAACCTTCTCGTTTAGCCTCCTTGCTCTCCGCCGTCTCATACCAGAGCCGCAGCATCCACACTGCGACCAGCGCATCCCTCACCTCCTGCTTCATCGGACTTGTAATGACAAGCTTATGCTCTTCGCCCTTCCCATCTTCAACCGCGACCTGAGAACCATCCTGTTGAATCCAGATGTAGCGGCTGCTCATCCATTTCCCCGGTCGCGCAGTGAAAAGAGTCGACGTTTCGCCAGCTTCGTCGAAGAGCGGGCGGTGTGAAGCTGTGCGTCTAGGACTTAACTGCGCGTTGAACTCGGTCTTCTGCAATCTTGATTTCGAAGTCTCGAGGTGGATATTCCCGACGGTCTCTATGTCCACGCAGGTGATGTAGTACCCCGGGATACCAGTGCGATACTTCGCGTCTGCCGGGTGTGCAAGGTAGAACAGATGTCGTGTGGCAGTGTGCTTTGTTTCGGATGATTTCGCCTTTCCGGGGATACCGTTCTCGATTCTTTCGAATATTATCGATGAGTTCTTGGGCGGAATCCTTGGGAGAGTTGTTACCGAGCGGCTGAGCTGGTAGAGAAGGGCAGACGTTGCTTCATCGCGGATGGCACGGCCGTCCAGTACCAGAGTTACCGGTGGTAGACCCGGGCTCTCGATTGCTTCTGAAAGCGTCTCCTCGTATGGTGGCGGAGGGTCTGAGTATTTACTATTAGGATCCATGGCGCATCGCACGCACGTATGTATAGTATGCGTCAAACGTTATCTAACGTGGTAGAAGAAGGTTCTTATCGGAAGAAAAGGCGGCAACGAACATGTTTCCGCCCCATTGATAGCATCGCCCGACCGTCTTGGCTGACGCTGCCCAGCTCCACCATGTGTGGCTGTGGGATGGTGATCGTCGTGGGTGTCGGACGGCCCCCACGCATACATAACTCGAGAAAGTGCATAGGTTACTAAGGGCCAGTTATGCCACCACGTATGAGTTTGGGCACCTGGCGTGTCTATGGGTATGATAAGATACCTGCTATGATGATTTAAGAATGCTAGTGGTGCTCGGAGAAGGATATTGAAGGAGCTGTCATCGTAAAAGCCCGATGTTCATCTACGTGCCGCTGCATAGATATTTATTGCTAAGAAGTCACAGCAGCTAAAACGAGCGGCGTCTTGAATTCCATCCTTCGACATTCATAGAGCAACTGAGAGCGTCAACAAGACGAGCAACCTATTGACAATGGTTCATAATCTGTTCTCTTGGGAGAATAACAAATCACTCATCAATCTGGACATGGCATTCGTGTAGGTAGATGATGGTCTGGGAAGCAGTATCGAAGGTCTCGTCCAGCAGAACAAGGCTTTGCTTTGGACCATTGCGCTCGGTAATGGCATTTTGCGAAGACAAGCTGATGTGAATAGCGCTGGTTAAATAGATTTTGGGCATTGACAGTGGTCCGCGCGGGCCCGGCATGCCTTCATCATCCCAAATAAGGCTCCTGCAGATGAGAGTTGAGTTGGAAGCACAGCCAGTGAAATAACGTGGGGATCCCATGATATTAATCCAGGTATACTCTACTATCCAGTTACCTCTTTTCCATGGACAAAACCTAGAATCCAGAGGGGCTGAGCATTTCTAGGGCTGAATCCCCTCAGCCAGCGGATACGCATACGCATACGCTGACAGCCTCAGCCACGCGAACCACGACTCCACACCACATTCTTCCAGGGCATATACGCTCCTTCGGGCCAGTGAAAGAACAAAGCTTAAATTTAAGGTTATTCAAGTTGTATTCCAAATCCTAGTACGCATACGTCGCGAAGCGCCTGCTGTCAACACTGCCCAAGATGCACCGCCATGGACAGGGTCTTCGAGTCTGGCGCTGCCCGATGGAAGAGACATTCGCTTATGGAGGAAGTATGTATATAAAGGGCGTTAATCACCACCTAAGTCTCAGGCGTTAAACAAACCACATCCTCTAGCATACAAGCACAGCATCCACCCAAATAACCTCTCATTACGCTCCAATCCCATTTAACCAACCCACCAAATAAGACAACACCACACAACCCACCCAACGAGAAAACAAACCATGGCCTCCCTTGTAATCGTCGCCGCAATCCTCATCGCCGTCAAGTCGCCCGACTGGATCGAACAGTATAAGCAGCACAAGGCGAAAAAAGCGAACGGCAACCCCACCACGCTTACCGAGGAATACTTCGCGCCGTCGGCGGATGAACGTGAGAGGAGCTCTGCCTCTAGCAAACGATCGAAGCGCGAGATCTTGACGCGCGGGTACTGGCATGAGCGGAGGGAGTCGGGTCGGCATTCTCGCGATCATGCGCGGGAGAGGAGTGGTAGCGGAGAGTCTGAGGCGCCGCCGCCGCCGTATATTGGACCGCCTATGGTATGTAGAAACATTCATTAGAGTGGGAAATATGGGGAAGCGGCTAACGGATCTTGTCGTGTAGTATCAAGAACTCGAGAAGAGCGGTGGTTTGAGGAGTGAAAATGAGCATCCGAGCCGGAGGGAATTACCGGCACCAGAATATTCGAGGTAGACGGGATTGTCACGGCTATTAAGTCCCTGCTCGTACCCCCCTTACCGAGGTATGGTTGTTTCTGCCCTGTTCGCTATTGCATCTGCGTTTAAGCGAGTCTCTATGCTATCTCTACTTTCCATTTGTATATGATAACAAATTGGCCAAGTATTTGTCTCTTATTTCTGTACGGGAATTGCATTCCATATGTCAACCTCCTTTGGCTATTAACTGTAACACTGCGAACGATCCCTTATCTGCTTCGTGGTTACTCCTGGTAGCTCCTGCCTCTCAAATGAACTATCCCAGTATCCCACCGCGCGTAGACGATAGTTTGGAATCTCAGGGCACAAACGCACTATCCCGACAAGGTGGGACAAACAAATCCAGATCAGCCGGATACCTCCTGCCATCAGGCGCGGTGATATCAATCCGATTGGCCGCAGGGCCCTGCCCATTCGAGTAGATAAACGTCATGGGCAAGAACTGCCCCGCTACAAGTGTATACGGCACAGAATTCGACACCCCAGACACGCCGGCCCCTGTCGCGCCGCCGTCGACGTTCGCGTCAGTGAACTGCGAGTACGCCTTTGATCCACCCCACCAGAACCCGGAGTTATCCTGCCAGTTTGCAGACTCGGCTTGCGTCGGCGAGTGCACGGTGTAGCGACCCGCAGACCGCGCGAAGAGAAAGCCCTGGAATACGACAGTCCACTGACTGCAATCAGTTGCCGATGCTTGCCCCGGGAGTTGGCAGGTTGTCCCGCCACTGGGCCAGTTGGGGGACGCGAAGTTAATGTTTCGCGTCAGGCCGCTGGTATAGTAGCTCAGATTTCCGTTCCAGTTGGAGGTGGCGTAGCCGCCGCCGCCGAGGCCGCCGGCGTTGGCGTTGTTGTAGTTGTAGCCGTTGAGGTATTGGTAGTAGTTAAGGCCTGTTTAGGTCAGCAGCTCTTTCTCAGTAAAGGTGAAGGGAAAACGGTAGAAGTACCATTGTAGGCTGTTGGAGTGGGCTGAATCCAGGTTTCAGTCACGGTGTGGACTGTAGTTGGGGTTGTAGTGATGGTTGCGACGCCGGATACGGTAGTTGTGACGGTGTTGGTGCTGGGGCTTGTTAGCATAGCACTGTAGCCTAATATATTCTGGTATAACGTACACAACATCGAAGTCGCCTTGAATGCAAGTGCAAGGCTCAGAAGGAATAGTGGGAGGTATGATGGTAATGGGCGACGGCGTTGGACAGCCAACCTGTGGAGCTGGATCCCGCGGCGCAAGAGTTATAAGCGGCGCCCTATAGGCAGAGAATGTTGTCGCAGCGCTTAGGCAGCTGATAGTGGTAGGAGTAAAGATTGTCGTTGTGGTCTGCGACACCGAGACCTATGACAGTGTTAATGCGCAGTCAAGCTCCGCGACAAGAAAGGTGGAGCATACAACTGGAGGTGCCGTGATGGTGACAGTTCGCGTAGCCTACAATATCAGTTTTCTGCGGTCTCGGTACGAGTTGTCGTTACATACCGAAGTCACCGTACTTGTCCTAGTTGCAGTGTATGTGCCCCCAAGGGTGATAGTCGTAGTAGACTCGCAAAAGAGAAGGGGGAGAAGATTGGTTGGCAGCACAGGTGCACCATTGGCAACGAGAAGCAAAGCGAAGAATGGTAGTAAATTCATGGTTAATCTTGTTGAGCAATATCTTTGAAATGAGAGAGGCAGATAGTTGCAGAAGAAGAGGACGAGAAGCTGTCCTGGGAATGTTCTTATATCTTCGATTCTGAAGTCGACCGGATAGGGGTATACTTGCCTTTGCTAGTTCACTGCCGTTTCCAAAATTGCTCACTGATGATTTACACAACTCCGCGCAGATCCGTCTCGAGAGTATCAGCTAGCCATGTCATCAACGTCCGTTGATGGAGGGTGAGTCTGCTGCATGTCCCTCATTGTTCCTGGCGTCACACGGCATTAGTGCTCACGTCGATGCGAACGACAGACTCAAATGGGATACAGCTCGAAGGAAACCGATGATCAGGCGACTCGAACCCCGCTGACAGAATGCGAGGTTCGGCGGCTTCATGCAGGGTACCCGGAGTGACCCTCCCCAAGTCCAGGAGGATTCCAGCCCAGGCGGCGGCCTGCCGTGGAGATGATCGTGGCGCGCACTCTAGTTACGCTGACGACTTCTTCAGCCAGCCTTTGGATACAGGGGCCCGACCCTCATCACACACATTAGCGCGCCTTGAAGGATCCGTAAGAGAAGACTAGCCACATAGGTTGCTTCCGGTAAATCGAAGGAATCGAAACCTGGAGCTCATCACGAACAGTTTCCAGATTCGACGAGGCAACTACGATCGGCGATTGGCCGGCGCAGTTTCCTAATTGTGCATGACAAGCATCGCTGGAAGTTGTCTAGCAGAACCAATCAGAGTTAGCTGTTTGGAATTGCCACGCCTAGAAGCACCTGCAGGATTCTGCGCATTGGTGTGTCTCTCATGCGGACGAAGAACCACGTGACCTGCGGCGCGGGCAAAGACTCCGTGGAAAGTTGGGCGCTTTTGAGGGGGAACAGCAAGCAACCGTCCAGCGCTTACGCGAAAACAGCTACGAAGATGGGTCGCTAGGGGTCCTGAGCCCTTCAGGGTCTGCCAAACGAGGTGTTGCTGCTGATCTTCCACGAATGCACATCAATCGGGGAGGCTTTCGCTCGCGCCCAGAACTGCTCACACCTTTAACTACGCCATTTTCTCCCCCACAAACACTAAACTCAACATCCTCCGGTCAGCGATCAACATCCTTAAAACCCCAAAGAATGCTCTTGGAAATAGAACACCAGGTATGGTATGACCAGCAGAATAATCTTCTTCCACTGCTAAGTTCCTTATAGAACTCATCCGTATACCGCCATCCAGCTGCGCGTTTCAGAGCACCCGAAACTCGAAGCGCGGCCTGCTGATGGAAGGCGATTGGAGCACCTGTTAGATGAATAGCTCGACTTGTCAGTGTGGGACCTGAGCGAGATCCAGAACCAGCAGACAGATGGCAAGTCTTTCATCGATGCGGCACGCGAGTTCCTCGCGCAGTTCCACGAGCTGGCACGAAGGTGGATACGCGAATATGAGCCTACGATTGAAGCAACCATAGTAGGCGCCGCAGATCTACAGGCAGAGATTCTTATCTTTTCAGAGCCTTCATTCGTTTGAGTGGACCTGTCGAGCGAGAAAATGCTGCTTTCACTTCCTCATCGTGACGCGGAGCATTTTCATAGTGAAAGGTTGGAAACTGGACTATCAACTTAATATCAGCCCCAGCCCGATGCTGGAGTGTATCGTCCAGACTTGGGTTCAAATGCTAGATACGCGGGAGGCCCGGCATGAGCCGACCATCTTGTTTGTCCTTCCTATTCTTTCTTTGGCAATGGTTGAACTGGAGGCCACAGCGCCTTGGTTGGAGCCCATCAATGGTACATATCTAGGACTGTCCGGGTTACTCCAGGAGCTCTCCCGATGCTATTTTATCCATACAAAGGGCGCGCCGCTACTCACTAACCGCTGGGATCAAAAGGGATATAGAGAGCGTGTCTCGCTTGACATGCAAGCTGCCGATGTTGCACAGTATCTGAACCAACACTGGCTTAAAACAGGCAAGCTGCACCCTCCCTTGCTTAACTGCCCATCTAATGCTTGCAGACGATGGTCACTGGGCCACCGGACATCATACACGGGAGCCCCTAGACGACTTCGTGGCTGAGCTTGATTACTTTGCGTACGGCTATATCTCCAAAGTTTCCGAGGAGCAGGGACTTTGGATACCCATGACGAGTAACTACTGATTCATCCTGGCGAGTCATGTGCCCCTTTACCCACTCTCGCTCTTGGAAGCCATTCGTATTAGGTATACACACATGGGCCTGGATATTCTAGCTTCTATTTCAGATCGTATCCTCGCATTTCCTTGTGCTTTATAAATCTTTGTCTACTAATCTTCTCCAATGTTCTAGACATCCATAACCCTCTGCAACCCACCGTGACGGCCGTGCGTTGAGCTCCAATCGCGGCCAACCGCAGTCTAACGCATGTTCGGCGGTATTTATGAGGACTAAGAATGATTTTGATAGTGGGGGTGGCATTATAATTGTGTTGAAGGTTGTTTTGTTGATGACATATAGATGGTGCAAAGGATTTAAGCTGATATGCGTTGTTGCTGGGACCGACTTCTAAAGGTATCTGGTTGGACCTTCTGGTATACTCTCTACCAGTGGGGAATAGATGCAACGTTGGACCTACTGCCAGATGTTGCCAGTGTTTAAACCATGTTGGTTTTATGGTACAACATAAGTTCTTCTTTCCCGTATTCCACCCCTGAACCCAACCCACCCCCACGTACCCAGACTCCACGCCCCTAGCTACCAACCTCTCGAGAATCAAGTACGCATATGAGTCCGAGACTGCACATCCGTGACATATTTATGCATCCTCCAAGCGGGAACCCCCTTCTCATACATCTCATCGATCTCAGCAGCATTCCGACGGGAGCATTCGGGCAGGAAGAAGTAGAGCAGGACGCAGACACAGACTGCCGTGCCGAAGAAGAGCCACGCCGTTTTGTAACCCCAGTTGACGCCGTTCACGTCCACTATAGATAACCTGTTAGCTCCAGATTATATAGAAAGAGGTCAATATTAAGGTGCTTACACATGATGGGAACAGACGTATTGAACGTCAGACCGAAGACGACCGAGAGACCGGATGCGATACCCGCGGTTCGTGCGCGGAGGCGCTGCGACGCGACCTCGCCGGTGAAGGCGTAGCCGAGACTTCCAACTATTGGCCATAGGATTTAGAATGGATGGAATTGTTGCCTATGGTGGAACTGCAGTGACGTACCAGTGGTATTCGCAAATGACCAAGCGCAGGCAACAAAGATGAGGAAGTTCTTGAGTGCCTGGGTCTTGGAGACGAAAGCCAGAATCCCGACCAGCAAGAGAGTCACTGTGCAGATAATGGTTGCCCAGAAGACAAGACTACGACGGCCGAACTTGTCTGATAGCAGCATGAGCGCGATGGAGGTTGCGAGTTGGATCGAGCCTAGAAGTGCGGGCCCATTGTTAGCGATGATAGCAAAGGATTCTCGCCAAAGAGAGTGGAGACCTTACATAGAACCGTCGTGATGAGAAAGGCGTTATCGAAACCGCTCTGTTTGAAGAACAGACTAGCATAAGTGTTAAGGAACGAGAGACCTGCAAGTTGCTGAGCGCATCCCGGAAGGCACGATCCCAGAGTGCGTCGGACATTCTGTCGGTTGAAGCAGGCGATATACGACCGAACCAGACTCGACAACGTCATGTTGTCCTCACCGAATTCCTGGCGAGCCTGCCGTTCTTCGAGAATTGTGTTCTTGATGATGGCATACTCGGCCTCGACATCATATCCTTCAACATTTCCATTAACGCGCGCAAGCGTCTTGAGGCCTCGATCGTCCTGTCCGCGCTCGGCATAGTACGCTTGACAGACCACGTCAGCTACCGTAATCCCAAATCCAAACGTTGAAGGAGAATAACTCACCAGGTGTCTCAGGTAGGAACACAAAAATTGGCAGCATGATACCCAGGAACCCCCACTGCGTGTAGATAGGGGTCTTGAAACTCAGCGGGCTGTTCTCTTGTACGATCATGAGGACGAGATTCGCGAGGAATTTCCCAATCGTATTCCAGAACCCGTACGCGACGATCAGGGCGCCGCGAATGTTGACCGGCGCCCACTCCATCACGTAGACAGGTAGAGTCGCTTGGATGGCGCCAATACCCATCCCCGCGAGGAGCTTTGCGCCCGCCCAGTCGCGCCAGTCGCGGACGAGGGTCTCGATGATGAGGGACTAGAAGAGGACTCGATGTTAGTTTTCGCCTCATCATTCCAGCGAGGTTCCATTGGATCACTCACAGCCGCAAGAATAATCCACAACGTGTACAGTGTCATCTTGCGCCCGATTCGGTCCGACAAGGGGTTGAGGAAGATCATTCCGACTAGCTGGCCCAGTGACTGCATCGCGCCCCACAGCGCGGTGTGGTTTGCGTTTAACGTCCATTTGCCTTCGCCGTTCAGGAAACCGATGTGGCGCGTGAAGCCTTCGTTGGCGATGATGTTTCCTGCGTACAGAGAGAATGGTATGAGTCGAGATGGTCTTTGAAGGGTTCGATGAAAGGGGGATGCTTGCCGTTCAGATTGATTTGGTATCCATCTGCGGCAGCGGCGATACACAACAGGTTACAGATAATGACGGCCTATGGCGCGAAAATCGCCGGGATTAGTTGACTACACAGATTGAACGCTTGAAATCAGGTCACCTTGCGGAACTTCCAGACAGTGGTCCACTGCCCCATGTTATCGTTCTCGGACTTTAAGACGACCTGACCTGCTTTCAGGTCTGGGCCCTCGATCTCGACATGCTGTGCAGCTTCATCCGTCGCAGCGGGCGCAGTGATCTTTTCATCAGTCATGGTTGGGAGATATCCGATATCAGAAGTGAATTGGCCAGACGCAGTAGGTTGACTTGGCCTCGAAGCAGAGGGATATTTCGACAATTTATGATCCCCTCGGGGAGGTTTTTGCAAGCAGCCGATAGTCTCCTACCCCATAAATTTTTTCTAGCAGGTTCCCGTCCATGCTCGGTATATCATTGTCCGGGGTAAAAGTGGAGGTGTTATCTGGCTTCGGGACCGACCCTACCACAGCCAGCATCAGGATATGAGTTGGAGTGCAGAGAAGTTGGCCCCAAGTATACGAGCTACTGTCGTTGTGGTCTTGTCCATGTGTTACTAAAGCTGGCGAATTAGAGCATTTCGGATCGTATACTCGTACCGATGCCCCAATCCGTGCATAGGCCCACCTCTCTTATGAAAAGGATTGGAGAATAAAGGAGCTGGGCTGACTCGGCATCACCAGTGGCGTGTTTGCATGGCCAATCTTACGCAGTCGGATACTAACGGTGTTTAACATAGTCTTGTACATGGTGCTACCAGCGTTGCTTGACTGATTGGCGCCAATGAGGAGCTCAACATTTGTCGCTCAGGATGACACCGAACCCTACGGCTTCTGAAAGATACTTTATCGGCGATTGAAGGACTCGATTATTGATTATTTGGTCCCGCATCTGCGGCCTGTGTTCAAGCGAGGTTGGGATGCATTATCGGTGGTGGTGGAATTGGCTTACGACATGGACGGCTCAGCTGAGGGACAGCAAGCTGAAAGTCGGTTTAATGGATACCCACGACTTGATCCAGGGCCTAGCGAGATTGAATCTCTCCATCCACAGTAATCTCTCCAATGGAGGCAGGCCAGTCGCTGCAAGTTCGTCTCTCCGCATTTTCCCCGTAACTTTGACAGGCCTGCACGTTCCTGCCGACGTCGGCTCGTCTTCCTATACTCCTCAGCACTGCAGAATGGATGATTCGGTTGAATTTGGAGGAAGACTGTCTACAGAACTAGAGAACACGTTGTCTCAGTCGCCTGTGGCTACGCCGCCGTTGCGTGCCGCCCTTCGTTGAGCAGAAGGAAGTCCCCTTGGCGATGCGTGATAGTATGTAAAATGGCTTCGGCACTCCTTTCTCTTCGTCTTTGTCGCTCATTCCTCTCCGCTCTAAGTCTATTTATATAGATCCTCCGTTTGTGGAGTACATCGATATGTTCTACCACAAAGGGAAACCCTTGCCTACGCTGGCAGTATACGCGCTGCTATCCTGCGGATCCCGTTTGCCACTATTGCCTCCCCCTTCCCGGTTTCGCGAAGCCGGACCAGCATCGGGGCACTACCATCTCTCAGCCCCGAATTGGTCAATGTGATTGAACTTCCCTTGGCCCCTGTGGCACCCTCCGACGATGTCGGCGCCTGCACCAAGAGTATCAATCCACGCGGCACCGGGTGCATCGGCAAAACAGCCGAGCTCCGAAATGGAAACTTCCTGCTCGACAACAAGCACATCGTGGCCACTGTGACCTTTGCAGGCGCACCAGTTGCGCCAGATCCAGCGATCATATACATCGGCGAGCAGCTGATCGTGATTAAAACGGATGGCCGTACGTTCGCCAATGGCAACCCATGGAAATGTATTACCCGCGGTATCCTCGAAGCAAATTGAAACGGCACTACGTCTCTTCTGGAGTACCCGCAGGCTTTCAAAGATGGTAGACGTGTTATAGCAGGGACAACATCTTCGACTGTGGAGCAGTGCTCTCGAGCCCAGCGTGCAGACCAGAAAAGGCCCGCATCTACCCCATATACTGGCAGACAACGGCAGATGGATCCGGGCCGGGGGAACGATTCGTGAGAATCGAATCCATCCGGATAATGTGCACATGGGGTTCAGTTCATTTACGACAATTGGTGGTGTTGTGGGACAATATGCCTACTTCGGTCGACTTGTTTTTAACCCTTCGCCCTCAAGTGGAACGCCACGGGTTCCGCGCTACGAGCTGCAGAATGTTGCTCGGCTCTACGACCCGGATGCCCTGCAACCATTTTCAGTCTCTGGTGATGAGCTAAAGATAAACCACGAAGCCCTTAGTGTCGGCGAGTTACGCGGGTTCTCAGGTTCAGGCGACGAACTGACCTACGTCGGCTCAAACTGGGAATCCTCCAACATCGACCTGTTTGCCGCGGATCTAACAACCGGCCACGTCCGACGCATCACGCAGCACCCAGGCTATGCAGACCCCATCGACATCTCCGCCGACGACAAATGGTCCGTTATCCTCGACACGCGAAGCACAACCCGCACAATGTTCATGGCCGGCCTGCGGCATATCCCCCCGCTCACGGACCTTGTCTCGTCGACGGCCGCTGCCTCCATCCGCAATAACGGGCAGCGTCGGTTCTTCCAGCCGTGGCTGCTCGATCAAGCGGGTGACCGTGGCGCGTATTTTGGGAAGCAGCTCAATGCGGCCGGTGGTGGATCTCCGGGGAGTGTGAATGATCCGCAATGGAATTCGCAGGCGGACCCGCGGTGGTCGTGGGACGGGACAAAGATCGCGTATTACCAGACCTTGACTGTGGCTCCTCAATGCGGTGATGTGAATCCGTTGCTTTGTCCGGTCTCTACAGCTGATGGCGGGAGGACCTATAGGATTATGCTTGCGACGCTGACGAGTCGCACTCCGATTAAGCCGCGGACTGTCAAGAGTGTTTCGGATCTTGTTCCCTGGGGCGTCCCATATGTTCCTGGTCAGACTACACCCACGCGATGGTATCCGCCTGCGGGTATGTACAAAGTTTACGGGAAGGTGTCTGGGTATGCTACGGTCATGCTTGTTGAGAGTAATGCTGGTAATGGGCTTGAGGCGGTGGCTGTTCGATACGAGGATTATTCCGACCATGTTGGCGTTGTAATTCACGGTAGTGAGAATGTCACCGCAGTATCGGAGAGTCTAACCCTCGAGAGGGTCGCTTGGTATTCCAATCTTACTTCGTCTGGGGATCAAACCGGCTCGAAGGTGACCAGTGACGGGGGATTTCATTTACTGATTGATATGATGGACACCGAGTTTGTTGCCAACGGGACGCTTACCACGACGGTCGATGGGGTAGTATACACGCAACCGGAGAACTATACCTAGACCTTTATTATTAGTCCTATTGAAGTTGCTAGATCGGAGCGGCACGCGATCTGTGGATAGTGATAATAGTGGGCTTGAAAGAGGACACCGAGGACTTCCTCACGGGCGGGGCCAAGAGCGAAACGCCGGCAATTGAACTCCTTACACCCAACAAAGGCCGTTATTGATAGCCATAAATTTGGAAGAACCAATTCATGTTTTTCGGCTCGCAATACACCGAGGGTGGAGTGGGTACATCAGCCACAGCCTGCCTCCAAGTACCCAGTCCGAGCGAGTACATATGACATATAAATACGCCCCGAAAGGACCAATACTTTCTCACAAGAGTAAACCTTTCTTCACCTCATTAACAATGTCCGGAACTGTGTTGGACCGCACTTGGATGTGGCATCCAGACTTCCACGAAGACCAAACAGACACTGCGGGTCTCCTCGTTCACTTCAAACGAGCATTCAAAGTAATTAGCCCTCTTCCAACAACACTCCCGATCCAGATCACCGCCGACACCCGCTACAAGCTCTTCGTCAACCAGCAACTCATTGCCTTCGGCCCAGTGAAGGGAGACCAGAATCTCTGGTTCTACGACGAGGTCGACATCGCCGCGTACCTTAGACCAGGGTATAACAATGTATCAGTCGTGGTCCTCCGCTTCTTTCACGCTACGCAGTATGCGCCCAGCTTCCCGAGATTGAGCTCCGGTGGGTTGCGGGTTGTTGCACCGGAGGCGTGGGCCACGAACCTGAACAGCAGCCCGTGTTGGGAGAGTGCGATCGATCCCTGGATGAGGTTCCGATTGGATGAGCCCGAGGATCGCTTCTTGAATGTTTACGAGGAAGCCTCGTCTGGGGCCAGGAAGATGGAGTGGAAGCCAGCCAAGCTACTCGAGTTTAGAGTCTCGACGGGGAATTCTACACCGTGGCATTTGTCGCCGCGAATGATACCGAACCTAAAAGTCCAGCCAACAGAGTTCTTTGCGATACATAATGTCCAGAGTAGTCTCAACCAGAATCAGTGGGAAAAGACACTTCTCGGGCGCGGGCCGCCCCTCTCCCTCCCACCAGAGTCAACACACCAACTCGATCTCGAGGTTGGCTTCCACACGACTGCATTCGTGCAAGCAATCTTTGAAAGATTTCCAGAGGCCGCCATGGGAAGCACACTAACTCTGACCTACGCAGAGAGCTACGAGGACGAGCCAGTCGAGGTTCCGGATATCCGACGCAAGGCCCAGCGTTGCGACCATACGAGATCCATCCACGGACCTCAAGATATCTACGATCTCGTCGTGAGAGATATTAACGATGACTGCTCGTACAATTCAAATGCTGCCTCGACCATAATTGTTCGACCGTTCCATTGGCGAACGTTCCGATTTATCCGATTGAACATCACAGTCGGGTCTCATCCGCTCGTTTTGAATGAGTTTACGATCGAAAAGGTTAACTATCCACTTCAGACATTCGCGCGCATCGACACGTCGGATATTGAAACCAAGGCTTTATGGGATGTCAGCGTCAGAACCCTGGAAAACTGCATGCACGACTGCTACGAGGACTGCCCTTTCTACGAGCAGCTGCAGTACGCGATGGATGTTAGGAGCTCGGCGCTATACACCTACTACCTCTCGGGTGACGACCGCATGGCTCGACAAGCAATTATCCAGCTACGAAATTCATTTCAAGCTCGTCTTGGTCTGACGCTGAGCCGGTCTCCAACGCATCGCCCACAGATTATCCCTCACTTCTCGCTCTTCTGGGTGCTGACTGTGTATGACCATCAACAGTTCTTTGGAGATACTTCATTCACCAAAAGCTCACTGCCGATCATTGAGGCGGTTCTATCGTTCTTCGATACCAGAATTGACCCAGCATTACGCCTCGTCAGGCTGGAAGATGGACCGGGGATCTGGAATTTCATCGACTGGGTGCAGGAATGGAAGCCGCACGGACTCAGCCCCGCTGTAAAGGCAACGGGGATATCGACGTATACGAACAGTCTCTACGCGTACACATTAACCCGTGTGGGCTCGATTATGTCAACACTCGGCCTCCCACACCGCGCTGAGGAGTATGCCATTCGTGCAAGCTCAGTCGTGCAGGCAATCCGCACCCACTGCTTCGACGGTTCCTTCTTCACGGATACGCTCTCCTCCGCTGCAACTCCAGCGAGCGCACTGCTAAGCCAGCACGCCCAAGTATGGTGCATCCTTAGCGGCGCCGCAACAGGCCATCTAGCACAGGAGATCCTGCGCAAGAGCCTAGCCCCAGAGTCAACGCAGAAGTTTATCCAAACCTCAACTGCCATGTCATTCTACACCGCACGAGCTCTAAGCAAAGCCGGCGGAAGCGTTTACAACGAGCACTTCCACCGCTTCTGGGATCCATGGCGCGCCCAGATCGCAATGGGTCTCACGACGTGGCAAGAGGATGATGTGTCGCGCCGGTCAGACTGCCACGCTTGGGGCAGTGTCCCGATCTATGAGTTCACCGCTGAGGTAGCTGGCCTGGGTCCTGCGGAGCCTGGGTGGGAGGTCATCCGGTTTGCGCCGCGGATAGGGCTCTATCCGCGATTTGTGGGGACGGTCCCAATTTCAACCAAGAAGGGGATGGTTGTAGCCAACGTCTCGTGGAGTATAGTATCGGCCGGGAGTACCGAAGTCAGCCTGAAGTTTACTTGGGCGGGTGGAAGGAAGGATGACAAGCCGCCCGTGGTATCAGTTTTGGTTGAGTTGCCGCAGCACGAGGTTGTTCGGATGGACATGGTCTCGGATGCGGCCTTTGTTGTGAAAGAACCGGCTGTGCAAAGGTTTCACAGCTGAACTAGGATGTGATTCACGAGCAGCCTCTTTAAAGGCCAGGTTCATTCTTAATCTTAACGGATCCAATTCTCTAGTAGTGAAAGTGTTTCCACTCCTCTTAACCCTAGTCGTTTCAGAATGAGCTTACTCACCAATGCGACGCCCCTTTCTCTACTCCAGCCTCTGTCCAAACGAGTACGTCAAAGGAGCCTACTGCGGTGGCGCGCTGTACACGGGACCGGTTTTCGGCAGGCAGCGCTGGGCCTTCCGACAAAGGGCGTTCATTGAGAAGGCGGAAGAAAACCAGGTTGATTCCGAGGGACGTAGGGCCTCGGATTATATGGCCGCCCTGGCACGCGATATTACATTTTGATTATATGCGGTTACTTGACTTTTGGGGCTGGAGAACGATGGCAGTTATAGGAACACCGTTGCGTTTGCCAACTAACCCTCTAGCTTGTCCCATGTTAAACTGTTACTACCGATACAGAAATTGCTTCGTACTCGAAAAGCCAAGTTTAAGCCTGTGTTGGGAGGGCGCCTTGGTGAGAAATGCGGAGACTTGCTATTGCTGTATTTCTTCGTCGAGTCCCTAAGATTTCGTGCTACAATATAGTTGATCCAGCGGGTGATTCACGGCTCGAACTAGTTTGATGTCGGAACTATCAATCCTATTCGAAAGCATGAGTTGGGGTGTTCATAGCCATCGTGGCCGCCCCATATAATCTCAACCCGCGGCTATCGGTTTGCGGCCATGGTGACTTCTTCGATCCCGAGCTGTTTGCAGTAGCCTCTCTGTATTTCCATTTATTTGCATCCATTGCGACCGACAGCTCAATCAGCCGCAGCATCATTGGTCGCCCGTATGAGGCTTGCGACCTTCGTGAAAGGCGACAAGGTCCACGTATAATTCAATCAACTAGCCTACCGCAAACACTACAAAGACGGCCCACGCAGCCGTAGATGAAGGTGTAGTAATCTCGGTAGCATTTCCACTCTTAACATGGTACAAGATCGTCCAGGCCAAGAAACGGGCAAACCTCCGTGCTTCCTTTTCGGCTTGGGTATGCAATGACTATCAAACATGCGCCGTCTCGGGTAGACGGACCTTTCCCCCCGCGCTTGAGAATTCCCACGTATCATCTGCGCACCCATCGATATGCGGGGAACCCCTGTCGGCAATTCTTCAGACACACCGAACTTGGCACGGAGCTTCATTTCCTTCAGACCCCGTAGACCCTTGGTCACTAATCTACCTAGCAAACACTGCTTCAGAACTATGGATATAATAACAGCACTCTTCATCCCTTTACCTCTCTCCCTCCCAGATCTCAACCCTATCTCATCTCGACTACTATCACCAGACTACACACCATGAAGCCAGTAACCTTCCTCCCCTTCCTGGCCTCAACGGCCCTAGCAATCCCCCACCACTTCTCCTACCCACTCCCAAGAGCAACAACAACAACAACAACAAAATACCTCATCTCCTTCGGCGACTCATACACCTCAACAAGCTTCAACATAACAAGCACACCCCCCTCGTCCTCAAACCCCCTCGGCAACCCGCCCTGGCCCGGTTGGACCTCCGCCGGCGGCGCAAACTGGATCTCCAACCTCGTCGCGAAATACAACGACAGCCTGCTCCTGAGCTACAATCTCGCCTACGGCGGCGCGACGGTTAACGCGTCGCTTGTCGCGCCATACACGCCTGAGGTATACTCGCTTATCGACCAGGTCGCTGAGTTTTCGGAGTACCTGGCGGGACCAGCCGGGGGTTGGGATGCGAATAATACGCTGGTTCCCGTGTGGATGTATGTCGCCCTCATTTAACCTCACTATATGTGTACCTTCAGTTTGTATGGTCGCATGTGCTAACGATACGATCCCAGGGGCGTGAATGACGTCGCCGGCGCATGGTGGCAGACGGACCCCGACACGCTGCAGGTTGAGATCCTCGACCAGCTGTTCGAGCAGATTGAACTTGTGTATGCCGGTGGGGCGAGGAATTTCGCTCTTCTCACCGTTCCTCGTACGTCTCCCACGCCGCACACCATACTTGAAATACCTAAACAAGTCTTCCTGCATAAACGGCCCCGCTAACCCGGAATAACTACTACAGCAACCGACCGAACCCCCTACGTCGTCGATGGCGAAAACGCCGAATACACAATCGAGCACCTCAGCGCGGCCATCGCGACCTGGAATACGGGGCTCGCCGACCGCGCAAGCGCCTTTTCCGCCGCGCACGCCGACGCCGTTGTGAAGATCACAGACACGCAGCCTGTTTTCAATGACCTGCTAGATGCGGATCCCGAGGCGGCGGCGTGCTATAATTCCGATGGCGTGACGTGTCTTTGGTTCAATGATTATCATCCCGGGCTGGTTATCCAGGATGCGGTTGCGCAGGCGGTTGCGGGGGATTGGGAGGGGTTTTTTGTTGTTTGAGGAGGTGATATTCCATTACTTCATTCGCTGGTCGGATGGTGCAGATCATTAAGGGCAGTCATTCTCGTTATCGACTCTAGCAATTGGAATGAAAGAAAAATACTGTCCGAACATTGGAAGGACCTGCGGTGATCTTTCCATAACCGCGAAGGTTGGCTATCTCGGGCGTTCTGGCGCGGATGGATCCACGGGTGGTATCCGGTCCCCGAGAAGCGGGAGCAGCTTGTGTATGTACGCATCGAGATGTGAGACGATTTCGAAGTTAGGGTTGTACAGAAAGATGGCGGTTTGATACTCGTATGACATACTCTAATTCTAGAGGAAAGGGCGGCAAGCCTCCGTGGGGCAACTGAACAGATATAGACCCCGTGCGGTTGTGAGAACATTAGGCACGTGGACTAGAACGGGACGACGGAGTCGCTCGCACGATGTATACCCTGTTTGCAGAGTTCAACTTTTTTTTTTCTATTCCCTTGTGTGCTTACCAGGATAGATATAACGAATACGAAACTACAGAAGCACAATGAGAAGAGAGAGAAATAGAAATTATATTATAGAGACGTAATGTATTGGTGGCGTCCCGTTAGATATTTTTTGATAAATCAACTACCATCAGGTCAAGGCATTTTCATAGTTGTATATGCAGGACGACCGAGCTCACAGAGCCATATACGGGGGACTGATGGAGGAGCCTAGCCTGAGCAAAGCTCCGGCGTACACTTGCTTCCGCACCGATATCTCCGTAGCAATGGTTCGCTCAGAAAACATTACCCTTTGTCTGGGTCATCTTCCTGACGTCCAGGTTCCGCATCATCCCAACCCAGATGAAGCCTAAGATCATAAACGCCGTACCAGCGGCAAGCATGCGCACCTGCGCATACCCGTACGCATCGTTCAAGACATCACGGACCTCCGTGCCAACAGCATACGAAAGCTGCGTGGGCAGGCTCTCGAAGATCAACGCAACGTTCGCCTGCGCGGACTCCGGGAGGTGGTTTTCCAGGTAGGGGAGGAAAGTGTTTGTCCAGATAGCGCCGGAGATGGCGGAGCCGATCGAGGAGCCGATGCTGCCCATGACGAAGAGGAGGGAGAGGACGGCGGCGACGTGCTGGTGGTCGACGGAGGCGAGGACGGCGAGCTGCACGCAGAGGATGAAGATGCTTCCGGCGACGGAGAAGAAGATCTCGCACATCACGATGTATCCGATGTATCCGCCGGGCTGACGGAAGTGGATCATCAGGCCCAGGCCGAAGATGTAGAGGGGCACGCAGATCCACAGGATCCATTTGAAGCGGCCGGTCCAGCGGATGAGCCAGCCGGTGACGAAGAGGAAGACGAAGGAGACCACGCTGAAGGTGTTGACAACATAACCAGCGGTGGCCACGTCTAGTTCATACACGACCTGGAGGAAGGAGGAGAGATATGCGGCGTAGCAGTAGTAAGAGACCTGATATGTCATGTCGAGGAGGCATGCGCCGAGGACGGTGCGGTCGGTAAGGTGCTTGTAGTTGAGGAACGGGACTGGGGCAACCAGGAACTCATAGAGGCCGAAGAAGATAATCAGGAAGAACCCGACGATAATCATCGCGATGATATAACCACTCTTCCAGCCGTGAGGAGCAGTACTGGCGAGGGTGAATGGAAGCAGGAAGACAACCATTCCGGCGGCGAACAGAAACACTCCGGGCACTATGGACGAATTATCAGTATACTGCAAGGGTTTCTGAACGTGCAAATCTCACAGTCAAACTCAATGATCGCCCACCAGATGGTCTTGGGGCTCAGCGAGAACTTCCTCTTCTCGCGAACGAGCACACCCTGCTTCTCGGCCTTGCGAAGGTTGTACGAGAGCATGCCATAGATAGGCAGGGCAATAAAGGGCAGAATAATCGCCCAGCATCCGTAACCCCATCGCCAGCTGACATTCTCCAAAAAGCCCTCCGCAGCCTTGGACCCCGCGAAAGCCGAGATGATAGCCGGCGAGGATGTGAACGCGAATGCCAGACCTCGATTCCGCAAGCTCGTCACATCAGCAGCAAGGACGTCCCAGCTGTAGCTGAGGCCGCCGAATCCGACCGAGTAGAAAACGTGCCCGGCACAGTAGGTCGGGAGGTTATGGGAGGAAGCGAGGAGGATCAGACCCAGGAGACAGAGGGCCAGCATAGCCAGGAAACCCTCCGCACGACCCCAGAGATCCAGAGCCTTGGCCATGGGAATGTACACGGCACCGGCCATCGAGGAAGCGACAATGGTAACGACAGTCAACAGCGAGTGACCGAGGAAGGAACTCGTGGCGTACGGAGTCAAACTGACGACCACAGAGGACTTCATGTTGTTGACGAGAGTCAGGAGCCAGATACTAAGGAAACGACGTTAGCGATCGATCCGGTTACAGTACTTTGAAGACAAACGTACAGCACAAGCGTCAAGTAGACCGATTTCTTGCTCCAGGTCAGAGTGACGGCCTCGATTTTCTTGACACCGAGCTGGGCATCTTCAGCGACCTTCAACTCCTCGGCGGGTTTGATTTCGTCGGCGGGCGCATGTTGCGCTTCTTTGTCGTCGGCCCTCACCTGCAGGGCAGCCGGGTCATCGACGGGGGACTTTTCGCCGTCAGCAGACTTGCTGCCAACCACAGTGTGGATCTTGTCGAGAATCGCCATTGCCGGTCCAGCTTACAAAGGGATCGAACCACGATGCTAGCAATGGGGGGACGGGGAGGGGCAGGGATTTAAATAATGAACGAGACCAGTTCAGGCAATCGAGAACACTCGAGAAAAAAGAAGGATGCAAGGAAGGCCAGCTCGGAGGCAGTGGAAAAGCTTGCCACACGTGAAGCGTTTTAGTGGATTACAAGCACCAATCTTACCGCTAATGCGCGCACGGAGGGGGGTTATCCACTCCTGCCAAGAGCAATCCAACGACTGCCCACGAACATCGTCGTTATTCGGGCTCGGCGACGTGGGATATGCTGATCTTTTCGCTTGGAATTCATTCCTGCTGGTCAGAACAATCTTCCTAATCTTCAGCACGAGCGCAGATGACGAGGCCAGTGTAGTGCGCTCCGGTGATCAGATTAGATGTGAGATTAGATAACCCTAGATTGACCCACTCCCAGTGACCGTACCCTTCAAGGTTGTCCCTTGAATTTCAGGTTTCGGGTGGGCAAAGGGACTCCCGCGCGCCACCGCACCCAGGTTTGAATAATTCTCACCCAGGCTTGAGCTAAAGAACTGCCATCGGTAGCGTACCCATAGCGTCATCCGGCTCCTCCATCAACTATCGCCTATGCATCGGATGATTCGGAGCTTGACTTCCAGGTCGGCTCTAGAATCCAAGGCCAGACAAGCCGTGGACTCCGAGAGTACGATTGCACGACTCGTGCGATATGCGACTCGGCCAGAGCTGTCAGCATTGTAAGTGTAAGCGACCTGCGTCCGACGCGAGACAGCTTGCATTATCAGATTAGATTGATCATTGGGGGGAGTTAGCATCCACTCGAGCTGCAGTAACGTATTGTACTCAATCCGCTCAATCCGTATTTGTGGAGTCTCCCGACCGTAAGAAGCCCTGCTTCCGGCCATACACACACACAATGCGGCGACTTTCCTCGCATGCGACGTGGGTTGACTTCCGAGATCGGGGGCCATCGGCTGAAACAGGCCCGGCTCGCGCGGCTTTCCTCCTCACACTTGATAGGTGGTTGTCTGATGACCCTTGCGGCAAGTGGGATACTACAGTCCACTTAATGATTGATTCTTGGACCTGCTGCTGGTAAAGAAAATTGCCCGTCAAGATGATATGCCATTTCTGTGTTCGACTGGTGTTTAAAGGAGGGGGGTTCACTATCGCGCGATCTCATGTTAACTACTCCAGCGTAAGCAGCTCCTGGCCTGATCGCTGGGCAGCGGACCCAGTCATCACATCCAGGGCCACAACCAACACAGACAGAAATTTCTTCCCGCTCAGAAAGTCTAATCCCTTGCCCACAAGTAGTTACTTCATACGCCGGAGGGGAAAATTCGGGACCGAACGCGCTCCTGGATAGTAAGTGGTCAAGTCGGTGATAAGTTCAAAATAGACCCCCCGCAACTCCAACAAATGAGCGCAGAGAAGTAGACTGCCTTCCCCCACGGGCTGAAGCGGGCTTGCGGGCTCGGCCGGTTAACCAGCACAAGCGTGGTTTTTGGGCGCTGTTATCGCTGTTATCTGATCCGCTTGATCTCGCCACCTGACAGCCCAAGCCCGCCCAAGCACTTCGTCCAAGGATTGTGGCTGCCGTAAGGGAAAGCTTTTCTGAAATTCGAGGGTGTTAAAGGGCCTGGTTTTAATTAAGTTGGGAAATCTGAAGAGTCGTATAAATTACTTGAACATTAATGGGAAGGAGCGATCGATCGATGATGCAGCGAGGGGGAAACGGAATGATCAGCGGATCACTTGAACAAAAGGGTCACGAAAAGAAAATCGTTGGGATGTGTGGGCTTGCGTGGGACTGAGGAGAGAGGACCCAGCGAGAGGAGAATGTGTCAGCAAAAAAAAGGTGCTCCGCAGCCCGGAATCGAGCGATGGACTAGCTTCCGGTCGCAATTATGCAGTTTCCAACTAGACTATTTTAGCGGGCAAGGAGCACCCGGCAATTTTTGGTGTGCTCATATTTGGGAGGCCTCGGCTGCAGGTTGAAAGTTTTTCCGTGAGAATCCGAGGATGCACACAGAGAACACCGTGTCGAAGGCAGTAATTTATTTCGTCGTTCCCCAAGCCTAGCACCTGGTAGCTACAATAGCTCAATGAGTCTATATAGTACCTCCACAAGAGAAGTTCACTTCTACTCCATGGACTTTGAAAGTTTGAACTTAGGTACTTGGTTGGAAAATGTCGCCGTTGTCGTGGAGCTTGTAACATATATTTCGGACGGATACCCTCGCAAAGCATTGAAAGCCACTAACATAGGCCACCTTCAATGGGCGACCGAATTGTAAACCCTGAACACTTGACGCGAGATCTCACGGCCATTAGACTATAATATTAGAGAGTTTTCAATTCCATACATTCTATACCTAGGGGTTGTGCTTGCTTAGTTACTAGCATAATCTACATGAGCATCCAAAATTCGGTGACCGCCAACAGCATATTGTCCTTAAAACACATATATTGAGTAAAATATCAGAAGTAGAAAGTGATGGTAAGCAGAAAATGAGAGATTCGGGCGAAAGTAGTAAGCAAGGAAAGGCAAGTTATATCAGACAAATATAGCAGTGTAGGTAGGAGGATTTTCTACCTGGACAGAACCTTCTGTTTCAACAAGGGTAGCGGGTTGCGAAAGAGGTTTCTGGGACCTCCCCATGACTTTGGAACTCTCAAGAGCCAATACAGCGCCAGGGCAGCGGCCACATTAAAGAAGATATAAATCCACATGAGCCCAAAATTGCGCCATCGATCCCCGTACTCTGAAGACACAGAGGACAGAAATGCGTCGGAAGAGACCATCGGGCAGAATTGGCAATTCTCGGTGGCACTTGGGTTGTAGACCTCGCCGCCAGCAGCCTGCATGTACGCGGAGAGATAATCACCACAGGGCTGGCCGCTAGGCGGCTGAACGGGGACTAGTTCGATATCGCTGCATGTCACCGGTGTGCGCGCAAGGCCTGCTGAAAGCATGCCGCTGATGAGGTAGGTCAAAGGGGATACCCGATACATGAAGATCCAGAAGCCCGGAAGAGCGGTTGAGGGGACCATTACTCTGTCACTTGTTAGTAAATGGCCGTAGCTCCCACAGGACATAGTTTTCGGGAAACGTACCCGCAGAATATCAGACACATGCAGTACAGGATAAGCGCGATAATTGCCCCGACCTCTGCCGTTACTGCACCTGCAACCACCATACTGGTAAATGTTGCGCAGTGCATCATGAAGGACCATATTAAAAGGACAAACAGTCCGCTCCTTTCGGTTACCGTGTCGGTTACGTTGGCGTTTTTGTCCATTCCAATCAGGTAGTAGAACGGGAGGAATGTGATAATGGCGGCAAGAGTATTCCATGGAAGCTCAACGACTATATTGGCGAGCATAAACGCTGACCATGAGTAAACCTTGGATGGACGTTCCCTGACTTCGTATAAGTCGCGCTGCATGATGAAATTGGGCATTGTCTGATAGGCAAGAAATGCGAATATCACCAATAACATAAAGATGGCAAACATCTGATGCTGGAGGCCCATAACCGTTAATTCAGTTTGCAGGAAAGAAAGGCCGATAAACAGTGCCTGGGGCGAAAGTCAGAGCTTGTAGTGTATATGGACGAAAACACTCACCGTGCCAAAACAGAGAATTAACTTGCTGTATAGGTAGGAAGGTGTGCGCCAGTACTGTTCAAACACCCGCCTGGTGCATAGCCACAGTTGCATATGGAATGGAGCAGCATATTGAAGATGGGGAACATTTTGTTCCTGATCTGAATCCAAGTCCGTATTAGAGGTCTGCAACCACTCCAACCCATGCCGGACCTGCGCAAATTCGGGACTCGATTTCCAAGTTTCAGCCCAGTCACAGATGGCACTACTTCCAGGGGCAGCCCCGATGACATGTAACATCCATTCAGCAGGGTTATCATCAGGTGCGCATGGATGTGCCCCATAACGCTCGAAGTACTCTACCATGGTTCGTGAATTCTCGCCAATGTCACCAAAATAGACCGTTCGCCCACCTTTAGCGAGCAAGAGTAGACGATCGAACTGTTGGAACAGCATCGCCGACGGTTGGTGAATTGTGCAGAGAATAGCCTGCCCATGGTCTGCAAGTTTCCTGAGCAAGGCAGAAATGGACCACGCAGTCTGGCTATCAAGCCCCGAAGTTGGCTCGTCTAGAAAGATGAGGAGGCCAGGTTTCGCCGCGAGTTCCACACCAATTGTAAGTCTTTTTCTCTGCTCGACATTCAGGCCTTCCCCAGGAACACCGACAACGGCACTAGAATAAGATTCCATCTCTAAAAGCGTAATAATCTCTTCCACATACTTCAGTTTGTCTTGCGTGGGGATATCTGCGGGTTGCCTTAAGCAGGCACTGAACTGTAGAGCTTCCCTTACAGTAGTGGTCTGCAGGTGTAAATCCTGCTGCTGAA
Organism: Penicillium sp. S1316; assembly: GCA_023627405.1. NCBI lineage: Eukaryota > Fungi > Ascomycota > Eurotiomycetes > Eurotiales > Aspergillaceae > Penicillium > Penicillium sp. S1316. The sequence continues at coordinate 175,502 of JAMAHF010000071.1, forward strand.
CATAACCGACTTGTCGTTGAAAAGAAACATCTCGAGGGCGGCCGTTGACGTAAATATCACCAGTGACAACTCCAGTAGTCACTCTATTTGCGAGAACATCGAGCAAAGTGGTTTTGCCGGCACCGCTCGCTCCCTGTTTACCTAGTCAGCCATCCCACATCTCCTAACCCTGAGGCCTGCGAGGGGACCAACCATTAATGCAGTGAGTGTTCCTGGCTGTACCCAACCATCGATATGGTCAGATATAATCCGAGGGAGGCCATTTATTGATACTTCATAGCAGACGTCTTTCCAATGTAGGACCCCACTCTGTCTCTGAAGGTTGATCTGTCTGTCTTCCTTATTATACGGCAGAGGACAAGCAACCAAATTTCCATCGCGGCGTGCGAGCTGGTTAGCCATTTCTTCGTCCGATTGACCCTTCTCAGCCTTCACTTGCCGGTGTCCGCGTTGGAAAAGCAGGACCTCCCCCTGTGGCTTATCTGCGACAATGTACTCCGCGACGAGAACGTAAAAGCAGGTGAAAAATACAATGTAACCTATCAAAATTCCAAAGTTCCTATCAACAGTTAGCCAGCCTGTTGCGGACAAGATCGAACGACAGTCAATACCTCCAAACATGGGAAAAATAGTACTCGTAGCTAGAGCGGATATACGCATCACCACTCACACCACTGCTTCCCGCCACAGCACCCGCAATAGAGCAAGTACGTTCTAGGTCTGTAATGCTTTCATAGCCTGGACCTGCTGGAATATAACTGGTGCAGGGGAACTTGCGCCCATGGAACTCATTCGCGACCATGGCCTCGTACGAATATGCCAGTGGGTTGATGTAATTGATCCAGCGCAGCCAGCCTTGCATACTGCGCACCGGGAGAATGAACCCCGCGTAGACAACAAGACCGATCACAAACAGGGCCACTGGCGTCAATGCTTGGGCGATAGTCTGAGTGGCCTGGCCGATGGTACGAAAAATTGATGACATGGTCAACGTGGAGGTAAACCCAAAGAGCAGGTAAGTGAAGAAAGCACCTGCACTCTGATGCAAGTTCCCCATAAAGTATAGAGGAATGTTGAACGACAGGGTGCTGAGGATCTTGCAAGGAAGGTCGCATATAATCGAGGCGAAGGCTTCGGACAGTGGATGATAGAATGCGTACGAATTATGCTTTTCGACAATCGGCCTTTGAGCGTATAACGAAAGGATCTGCAAACGGTTGAGCTAAGAACAAAGAGTGGCATGCAAAAGAGCAGACCTCGAGAGAGCTGTTCAGTGCGTTGAACAGCAGGGCAAAGAACAGCAATATACACCGGTTGTTCAGACTAGCAGTGTCATCTGACAGGTCATAGAATATGCTTCCAAGCATCAGTGACATTAGGAAGTTGCCAAATATGGTGATAAAGAAGAAAGTCTTGTCTCCAAGTATGCGCTGGATGCCTCTCCGAACGCAGAGGGCAACCTGTTGGGGAACGGAAATCGTATAGGGCGATTTGGTGGTCCTGCAAGCAACGTCAGCCTCTTATAAACTCAGCGTAATGTGCCACCGTACATCAATGTGGCTTTCTCAGTCTGCCTCGCGGCTCGGAATTCGCCCACAGACGGGCCTCCCATGGGATATTGCCGTTCAAAGGACGCGATATCGTTTATTAAAGCCTTCCGTAAGTCGCTCTCCTGCCATCGGGCGGCAAACTCGTCTGCTGTTCGGGGCACCTGGCTCTCGAATCCGCGTCGAACCCTCCGTTCTGCCGGACTTGTCAGCGAAGTAAGATAGTCGGGCACTGTCTGCCGATCCGGGCATTCGTATCCCATGTCAACGAAATATTGTTTTGCCCGGTCAATGGGTCCGAAGTAAATCTGCCGACCGTCGTATAGTACGGTCACTTTGTCGAATATCTGCTTGGGGTTAGTAGCGAGGAAATGGTGAGGCACGGGAGATTCAACAGACTAACATCATAGGCTTGCTGTGGCGCCTGGTATAAGGAAACAACAGGGGCAGTCTCGAGTATGTCGACAGAAAGTCGTATCGTTTGGACGAACTCCTGAAGGGCAGTTAGCGCAGAACAAGAGGTCGAGAGGCTGGTCAGAGAGATGACAAAAGAACGAGGTGCTTGGCTGCGAGCAGTTCCCTGCACCGCGAATCGTCCTGATGCCTTCATTGACCTCGCCTCTGGGGCACCATACCACTGCCGTTGCGCTGTCAAGGCCTCTTGTACTATTATCCCAGCACTGAATGGGGCTCTGAGCAAGGGCAACCTCCGCGATACTCACACGCTTGCGCTCCCCACCACTAACGCCTCGAACGAAATCGTTTCCAACTCTGGTGTTCACGGTGTGGGAGATTCCGAAGACCGCCATAGCCACATCGCGGAGGTGGGTGGCGTAGCTCTCGCGCGATACTCCCGGGAATCGATTATTCGGAGTTCTAGCCATCGCTGCGAACTGCAGCGTTTGCCCGACCGTAAGTTGAGGGAAGTGGACCTCTGTCTCCGGCTGGTAGATGGCATCGCCGCGGAACTCTCGGTGCATCGTCCGTCGAGGGATTCCTAACAAGCGCAAGACGTCAGCAACATAAACACGTGCACAGACGTGCCCATACCTTGATAATTAAGCTCTGATAAAGTTCCCAGACTGAGTCCTCTGGTTTCACCAGCGATGGTCTTTAGCAAGGTGGAAACGCCGCTATCTCCTAGTCAGCCTTAAGTTAAGAGGGAGGGTGCTACCACGGTACCTTCCAGGTCGCCCCAGCACGAGCAGCATTTCTCCGCTATGTAAGAGCCCATCATGCTGTCTCAGAATTTGGATCTCTCGCTCTTGTCGATGGAGGAGGCTTGCCACCATATCTAGCGGCTGGAGCACCATGCTTGCAAAGGTCTTTTGATATGCGACTGGGCTGCCGATGCCAGAAACGCTAAGATTGTGAAAGGAGAATCCGGATTTGCGCTTTGGATATCTCGAAGGATCCTCTGAAGATATATTCAAGACCAATCGCGCCCAGTGAGCAGCATCGAATTTTTCCGATTGTGGGTTGAGTCTTGGATCGTCGCCGTGGATAAATGGGTTGTGAAGCGCGGGTGATTCTTCTCGGTGCGTCTCAGAATGACTGGTAAGCCTCCTAGCAAGATGCGCAATTGCCTCGTGCCCCTCAGCTGATATGCTGGCATGGGGTATAGGCCTCCGGTGGACATCCTCGCGTGTTGTGTGACTAGAGTGTGATGACGCTGTTTCCGTGCGGACAGGATCGAGCAGGGGGTTTGCCGTCTCCATTTTCACTGCCAGGGTGGTCCGATTTTACACGAAGAAAAAGTCGGCCTTCGTCATGGGTATATATACAGCGTACAGCATGCGATGTCATAGTATCGGAATCTCGGCGTCGGAGCGGAAGTAGGGCTGAACTGAGGCCATTTGCCCCCACTTCGGCGCCGAAGCTGACTTGGCCTCTTATATCAACCTCCGAAGCCCCGGCCTCATCCGTCACCACCGTCTCTTCGCTCTCAGTCAATATGGGGCTCTTCAACAAGGCTTGCGATCGCTGCCGTGCCAGGAAAAGTCGGTGCCGTGAGTGATGTCCGCATCCCAATGAAAAAAACCCCACTCATCGGCCGTTATGTAGGATTCACAGACTCGAGCGACAAAACCGTGTGTGAATACTGCCGTGTAAGCGTTCAGATACCCACACTCGCTTTATTTGTACCACTGACGTTTACGCTGTAGTTACACAATCTGGCGTGTAATTTCAGCCATCAAAAGCGCCGGCAAAGGCGAAAGAATTCCGATGAAATCGGTACCAGGACTCCGAGTTCGCCGAAGGGAAGGGTGCTGACAGTTGCTAGTCCGAGCCGTGTCCTCGCCAGCCATATCAGCGACAGTTCCACCACAATCACAACTTGTGCCTTCAGAGATTGCAGGAAATGGAGAAATTGACTGCCACCCAGGTCTGTACATTGACTATCTTCTAGACCGCAGTCTCTCTTCTCAATTGGCCCGGCCGAACAGCAGCCATGATCAGGTGAGTCCCAGCCAGAATCTTGATTGGTGGTTGTCTAATTCGGAGATTGCCAGTTAACTACACTTTTGGGTATGTTATTACCTGCCCAAGCATACGCCTAACTAACTGCCTCGTCAGGCCCCAGTCCAAACATATCATTCTTCCCGGCCAAGCGGGTTAGTGCCATCAGCCAACGACTCGGCCACAACAAACTGGAGAACTTGCTCGAAGCCATTCGCACGGTTGTTGCCTCAAAGTTGAAAACTTCTAGCTCGCCTATTGTGACAGGTTTTGATGACTACTCCTCTCATGGTGCAGAAAGAGCACACCAGGATCCACAGCAGGCGTTGCTTAAAGAATATATACATAGTAGGTTCTCTCGATTAAATGCTGTTGCAGCTATGTAACGAGGGTAACACTCCCACTGACTTACTCCCTAAGCTTACTTGACCCACGTCCACCCGTTTTATCCATTTATTAACCGTCTTGAATTCGAAAAGCGTGCGCTTGGACCGAACATTGCCCAAGAGCTCGCTAGTGACAAACCTTGGGCGGCCCTATACTATGCAGTAGTTGCTGTCGGCTGTCAGCATAATGGCGGCGGAACCTATGATACTAGATCAGGGGAATCATGGATACACTTTGAGAGATCTCTAGCTGTGGTCCGGGAGTTTGGCCTTCTCAGGGGATCGCTAACCACACTGCAAGTTCGTGTTCCTACAAATGATATGCAAGCAGCACTGACGGTCGGTTTTACTTCCAGGCTTTAATGGCATTGGTGAGCCTTGATTCCCTGAATCTATCGCGTCTTACTGGTTAACCCCTTATCCAGGCGATATTTTGCCAGGCTGTGTCTGGCTTTGTTATGGAACCTGCTGTACTGGCAGAGGCAGCTGTCCTGGCTCAAAATCTCGGCCTCAATAGGCTCACCTCGTCCTCGGACTGCTCGTCAATACGAACCTTCTGGGTCCTGTACTACATGGAAAAGACATCATGTTTCACAACGAGGAACGTACCGGTCTGTCTCCCTTATTCTACTGGCATGTTCTGAGCCAATCTGACATACCGAAATCTAGACATTGCAGGACTGCCATATTAGTAGTCCCCTCCCCGACCAAGGCGTGTGGACATTCAATGACTATGACTGGCTCTTTAGCTTTGTGCGATACTCCCGACTTGCCTCGAAAATCCACAGCCAGCTTATGACAATCACGTCGGTACCCCAACCATGGGCCGCCCGCTACCGCGCTATGAGATACCTTCAGTCCGAGCTAGAGACGTGGAGATACTCGATTCCACCCCGATTTCGACCAGGGGAGCCCATGCGGCCCCGAATGTTACATGAGCCACACAGTGTGTCCATCGCCCTTCGCGCTCATTATTATTATCACTATGCCCATATGACCCTCACATGGACGCTTTTACATTGCGAAAACGATGGCCTAAATGCAACGCAGGGAATGGAGCTAAAAACGGAGCTCATGCAGATAGCCCGCAGCGTGCTTGAGCTCACAAGTTACATTGAGATTTCCCCAGCAACTCCTGTCTGGTAGGTTCTGATATGCCGTCAGTCTATAATAAGCATGACTAAAATGTAGTGTAGGATCTTAGCGTTAATGCCCCTCACTGCTCTGATGATTCTGTTTGATCTGGTCATCCACAACCCCAGCCACCCCGAAACAAGTCTAAACCTGGCACTTCTTGACATTGCCAGCGGCCATTTCAGTCGGATCGAGTACTCTAGTAATGGCGCTCTGCCAGGAAGTTTGATTTCCGAGTTTGCGCACCTAGCTCGTCAGTATATCTCTGACATTCGACACAATACAGGCCGGCGGCATGTGTATCGCATCACAGCAAGCAACCGTGATCTACATCCTACCCAACCACGAGTGGCCGGTTTATCATTCTCATCAAGTATGAGCAATTCACATCCCAACCCCCCATCGTCCCAAACAGTGACGGAGGATAAGGCGTTGTCAGACCCGGTGCTACAACAGGATTCTGTGCAGCAACCTCAGCTGGAACTGGCAACAATTTCTGGGAGTGTATCGGAAATAGAGGGGTCTTTACCTGAGATTACCGCCATGCCTGTAACCCAGGATCAGCTTTTATTTCCTGAGGTAAATACGACCATGGATGACTTGGAGTTTCTTGGTGTGGATCTGATGGGTTTGTTTGGGCCTGCCTTTTGCCCATGAAGATGTGTAGACGAGGCTGCTTATCACACCTCTAGGGCCGTGTGTATATTACTCATTTCCATCCCTTCTAAACATATCATGGGAAAAGCAGTCCATGTATTGTCGTAACTATGTACTTCATCTTGTGTTGATTTGATCGTCATGAACCTACGAGTACTGCATATACGTTCATCACAGGCGCACTCTATCAAACCTACTGCCACCAAACAAGATCCGTTTGCCTCAACGTATTCGACCCACAATGCACCTCCCCATTACTCACATGATGACTGAAATAGTCATCGACAAAGGTAACATTCATCCCCGCGCGCGCATAAACTTCCTTCACCGCGCTGGCAATAACATCAACACCATCAACGACGGGCCCAAACGGATTCGGACTGATATAATGGTGCCCGACAACAACACCGTTAATCGGCCCCGGAATAAACGCGCCAAGTTGATACTCGCCCTCTAGCACCGGCGGCCAATAGTAATCCAGCCCATCGGGGTTGACGTACGTGCCGCCCGCAGAAGTATCGTGGTAGAGCCCGGGGACTTCGATGACCTCGTCGCGCGTAAGCGGGATATCGCCGAGTAGGATGTCGAGGTTATGGTCTATCCACTTCTGCGCGTAGGCGTTGACTTTAAGAAAAGTCTCGTTGGCGAGGACGTCGTCGATGGTCAGATTCAGGAAGGGGGGCATCTCGCGCTCGGCGAAGCGCTGCAGCTGCGCTTGCGCGTCGAAAGAGATCGCCAGTTGCCCCCCATGCCCGCTTGACTGAGCAGTGTACAAAATCTCCAGCGCCGCACGCGGACTCGCGATTCCGATCGTGAATCCTAGATCATTCTCATAGGGGAGGAACTGCACGAACTCATCGACATGGCCCACGCGCAACCACCCGGTCTCCAGGAACAGCGTATCTTGCACACCCTGCCCGAAGATCAGATCACGTACCGCCTGCGCGGGGTACTCCTCGTAGTGCTTGCCCTGAATGACACGGCCAGCCTTGTACAGCACGCCGGATTTCGACCGGTACGGCGGGATCGTTTCCAGGTTTCCGTAGCTGTTGATTGTGTGGTATCCGAACCCCGAAGCCGCGAAGCCGATCCCGCTGGCGGACCCGGGCTGGAAGGATCCCACACCGGGCCCGCGGAGCTGCTCCATGATCTGGCGGCCGCCCGTGCGCGTAGATTGCGCGGAGCGCAGCATGATTCGCAGCGCGATGGGGCCCGAGGGGCCCGGCATGCTAACATAGGCGGGCTCGAGGATATCCTGGGCCCAGATGTCGGAGGATTGGTTGAAGAGGAGGAGCGGGGCATCGATGCCCGCGTTTTCGCGGGCTGCGTCGAGCTGGGAGACGAAGTACTGCTGCACAGGGTTCGTCTCGTTTGATTCGGTGGTGACGAGGCGCTCGACCCGCTGTAGGTGGTGGTGCGTCAGGACAGGCGCGACTTTGAGTGCCACGCTGTCGCTGACGTAGTCTGTTGAACCGGGGGTCTCGTACACGTCGAAGTTTACCGTGACGAGGCCGTCCCAGATTGCCTTGTCCTTGACGAACTCGCGGCTGTCGATTCCGAGGGTTAGACCCTCGCGCAGCTGTGTCGCGTTAAAGTTGAATTGGCGGTCGATCAGGCGCCAGGAGGTCGTCGCGTTTCGGTTCTCGAGGTCGTCGAGGAGGAAAATTCGGACGCGCTCGTAGGCGGCGCGCGGGGTTGCGTATATGTGGGCAGTCACTCCATCAGAGATGTTGGATAGCGGGAGCGTACGCAAAGGCGCGACATATTCTGGGGCGAACAGCAGATGGCCAGAAGCGTCGTTGCAGTAGGCGAGCTCGTCGTTGCTGAGCGGGTTCCCGGCTCGATCCTCGTTGGGGCACCGCCGGTATTTGTCCCCGACATTGGGCAGAAAGATGGCGCCCCGGGATTCGGACCAGCGGCCTTTGGCGTACACATCTAAGCCGCCGTCAATGTCGACGACCCCGTCCCGGTTTGTGTCTGCGCGGATGTCAGGTCGTAGGGTGGAAGCCTGGACTGCATGGCAGAACAACAGGCAGGCAGCCAAAGGCCGTGATGAAAGTGGCCACATACTGTGGAGGATAAAGCTGCGGGCTTGCAATGTTTCTCAAACCGGCGTTGATGGCTGCCTTTATACCTGCTCGCCAAGCAGCTGGCTTATCGAGCAAGATGGAATGTAACCTCGAGCCCACTCCAAGTACATATTGGGCCAACATGCTCCCCGGTCCATTATCGCATCTCCATATGCCTATACTCCACACAGTTAAGCTAAGAGAAGGCATTACAAATGATACTCAGATAAGGCACCCTTGTCTTTCTTATCTCTGTCCCTTTCGAACTGCAGTCCTAGCCTCACGCCGGCTCTTGGCTCTTGATCTTGGCAACGTACGACGACTGCCCTTAAAACCCACCTTGGCGAGAGTCAAGGGACATGGCTCCTAAGTCACGCTGCCTGTGATGATGTAGGCTCATTCCCCAAAACAAGGGCTCTGACCAATAGGTTTCACAGGCTCACGCAATCATCCAAGTGTGGCCCCCTGCTCGAACATGGTGGTGGAGGGCTGGGAACGCCAAGACTGGCCTGCAGGCTTGGGGACTGAACTGGTCAGACAACAAGGGCCTTATCTACCCCAAAATTATCTTCATTGGCTGGATCGCTTACTTCCCTCTCTGGGGGTAGCGTAGGGATCTTAAATTTGCTTAAGCACGGTTGATGTTGAAGTAGGAGGAGTCAACCCTGCTCTCACCGTACAACTCTACTAAATCCGAACCTGGGTTGTTCACAATGGACTTTGCTGCTGAGATTCAGAGTGTAGGTCCAGCCAACGTGCATAATCATCAGAAGATGGAGGCTACAAGCAGGATGAGCTGCTTAGCACACAGGTATAAGCACATGAGAGACGTACCGTACCAGCAGTACAACATCAGTGCTCGGACTTAACGACGGCACCGAAGGCCTCAGGAACGTTGACAGCTGCCTTGTCATAACCCCGCAATCGGCCGCTGTTTCCCTAATAGGCTTACTGTAGCCGTGGCAGGCCGATCCTAGCGAGTGCAGTAAAGGACACCCTCGTAACCTAACAGCCTCAGTCCCAGCGACGAGTGAACTACCTACCTCACCAGAAAGACAGAAGAAAACCAACAGAACCTCATAGTTACAGTAGATGAGCCGTTACACTGGCCTCTTCGAGGATAAGGCACATCTGCCAAAGCACGCCAAATTAATATAGAAAGAACAATGTAGTCCAAGTCAGCGTAGGAAAGTCCATGGAAGAAAGGAACCAACTTGCTAAAGGATCAAGGGCTAAAAGGACGAGTATGGATCTACTTAGTTAGCATGTACTTCTACCGGCGAAGTTCGTTTCCTCAATATTCTTTTTGTTTCTAATTTTCCCTAGTATAATCTTCAATTACTTATTATTTCTAATCATGCAGCAACCTACCCTAGCCCCCCTCCCCCCCCCAAGAGCTCGCTAGCCGCTCAACAACAGCCGAGCAACTCCTACCTATTTCCGATCGCCCCAATAATCAGGGTTATAATTATCACCCAGCCCAGACGCCCCCGGACAACGGCGCGGCCGGCCACTGGGCTCAGTGCGAGGCTGCGGCCGCGTAGTATTGCGCGACAGGTTGCCAGAATAGTCCGGATTGTAGTTATCAGCCCTTGGCTGTCGCTCGGCCTCCTGAGCCGACCCTGTACTCTCTCCTCCATGGGTCCCCTCGACGGCGCGCAGGGTGCCCGCAAGGTTGGTCATCACCACGATACGAACGCCGCGAGCGCCCGACATCTCGAAGAAGCTGGCCGGGTTGTGCCCCGCGGTTCCATGGCGGGGAGTCTGCGGGATGGGTTCCGGCATGGTATACCAGGTGGGTTGATAATGAGCATGATGCTGCTGCTGCTGCTCGGAATGATGTTCATTTTGCGTGGAATACGGAGCGAAAAGGGGGTTGTCCTCTATATTAATGCGCGGGCGCTGCTGGGTATGGTGTGCGGTTCGATTAGGATAGTTCTCAATAATGCCGGCGCGCTCGTAGGCACGGTATGCGACCAGTTCGGGATATTCCTCTATATTGATGCGCAGGGGAGGGTGGACATGGGGTGCATTTCGTTCCTCCTGAGCCAAAGAGTCCGCCAGGTTCGGCTGTTTGTTCATGGAAGCTTGAGGGCGACCTTGTTGAGGGCCGGTGCCTTGGCCGCCAGGACGTGAAGACGGATTCGACATTTTTTAGTGATTTGTAGACGATTCCAAACGGGCTATGGGAAATTAGTAGTTGAGTGTCGGACGATGAAGGGTAAGTTGCCTGGGTGTAATCAGTTCGCTTCGGGCGAATTCGACTACGAGGTTGGCGATTAGTTACATAGTTGTCATTTATATAGCATTCAAGATATTCCAATAATGTATAAAAAGACGAAGTAATGAATGAGCCTTTGATATTTCATCTTTTCTGCCGACGCCAAAGATCCAGATAATTGCATAAGTACAATTCTTTGATTCATCGCCACTTCTTCCAAGTCAAATAAGGAAGCATTCAATGCCGCTGGTCGCTCTTGAACCTTCTGGCGATAACCAATAATTCGAAGGCTTACTGGTGTATTCAACATTAGGTTTGATTGTTTGGATATACGTATGCCAAGTGCTGACCTTTTTAGATTGCACATGATATCCTGCTCGTCCCGAGTATGACAAGGCTCGGGCGCGTCGACCTTTGGGGCTAAAGGCCTTCCCAAGCATATGTAATCAATCGAAAGGGAAGATCTCCAAGTTTCGTCACATCCTTTCGGTCCGACAATGGACCAATATCATCATTTCATACTTTTAAGTGGAGAAGGACACGCACTTTCAAAACCACCGTAAGGCTGAAGCAACAAATCGGCCGACTCCGGGGTCTCAGGGGGCGTCTGGGGTTCCCCCACTCTCTCCGCAGTTGTCGGTGCAATATCGGCGAGTTCTAACCGGATGAGGAGAGATTTTCGGGGAGGAATTGCGCTGCTGCCGGTGAGGAAGCCACATTTGTAAAGGATCGGCAACCCGATCCAGGGGTTGCGCAAATGCAATCTCGAGATCTCGGAGGTCGGTCGCGCAGGTGTGGGAGTGTCATGCAGGTCGTATATTCATGAGATACTCCAGATATAAAAGGGAGCGTTTATCGTTCCGTCTGTCTTCAGGATCATTTAGCACCAACTTGAAGAACCTCCCAGACCGGAATGATGAAGCTGACCGCCAGCCTGGTGGCCTTTCTTCTCCCCCTGATACTGCCTACGGTATCGGCGGCGGATGTTGAAGCATGGAAATCCCGCAACATCTACTTTGCCCTCACCGATCGGGTCGCTCGCACGAGCGACGATACAGGTGGTGATGCCTGCGGCGACCTCGGTGACTACTGCGGCGGAACTTTTCAAGGCTTGGAGGGCAAGCTGGACTACATCAAGGGGCTGGGCTTTGATGCAATCTGGATTACACCTGTCGTTGCTAGTGGGTTTAATCCCTTCGCACTATTTTTGGAGACACAACTTGGCTGATCGCGTTACCGTCCTTCTGCAGATGCTCCGGGTGGATATCACGGCTATTGGGCACAGGATCTGTACAGCATCAACTCGAACTACGGCACTGCGGATGACCTTAAAAGCCTAGTTACTGCTGCACATGACAAGGTAAGTTTCAGTTTTGGTGTTTGTTTCAGTGAGAGAGTTGCTAAATAGCTCGGCTACAGGGATTCTACGTCATGGCAGACGTGGTCGCCAACCACATGGCACTCCCCATCAGCGACAATAAGCCCGAGCCCCTGAACCAAGAGAGCTCCTACCATACAGATTGCACAATCGACTACTCAAACCAGGACAGCATCGAGAACTGTCGCATCGTACCCGAGCTCCCTGACGTAAACACACAAAGTTCCGAGATCCGCACCCTCTTCCAAGACTGGATCAAATGGCTCGTGACCGAATACTCGTTCGACGGCCTGCGCATCGACACCGTCAAGCACGTGGAAAAAGACTTCTGGTCTGACTTCAGCGCCGCCGCAGGCGTGTACACCATCGGCGAAGTCTGGGACGGTGACCCAGAGTACCTGGCCGGCTACGCAGATACCATGGACGGTCTGCTCAACTACGCCGTCTACTACCCGGTCAACAGGTTCTACCAGCAGACCGGGTCCGCGCAGGATATTGTCGATATGCATGGTCAGATCGACAACCTGTTCCCGGACCCCAGTGCCCTCGGCACGTTCGTTGATAACCACGACAATGCGCGCTGGCTCAGCGTCAAGAATGACGCCACGCTGCTGAAGAATGCGCTCGCGTATGTGATTCTTGCCCGTGGAATTCCGATTGTCTACTACGGCACCGAGCAGGGGTATTCTGGCGGCAATGACCCGGCGAACCGCGAGGATCTCTGGCGGAGCAGCTTTAACACGGATGCGGACTTGTACAAGGCCATCTCTCTGCTCTCAGCAGCGCGCTCCGCCGCCGGTGGACTTGCTGACAATGACCATGTCCATCTTTACGTCGCGGACTCGGCATATGCATGGAGCAGGGCGGGCGGACAACTCATTGTTCTCACCTCCAACGGCGGATCTGGGTCTTCGGGTGAGCACTGCTTCGACTCGCAGACTCCCGGTGGATCGTGGGAGAACACCTTTGGAAGCGGGACAATTACTGCTGATGATAGCGGGCAAATATGCGTCACTGTTTCCGACGGTGAGCCCGTGGTGCTAGTTGCAAACACTTGATCGGGGGAATTGTTTCGCCCAGGGCTTGATAGCCACCTGGTACCAATGAGGAGAAGGAGGGAGTGGTTCCCTTTGAGATTATATCAATATTGCTCGCTAGACGTACACGTATCTACCGCACTAAACTGAGATGAAGATTTTATGTAGCTGAAGAGCGTATCACTATATGCTAGTTCCACTACAGTTCCAGCCACTGTTCGTCCCACAGTGACCATCTCTCTGTCGCATACACATTATGCCCCTTAAAGAAATAGCAGCCCACAAACCTTGGAACTAGGTACCGGCTTGGTCTTATCGCTAACTGCCGCTAGCTACCAGCCATTCAATAGAAGTAGCGTCTGGTCAGCCTGTTGCATATCCCACCTGTCCGCCAAGGATCATAACTCCACAAGTTGGAGTAACCTGGATGCCAACCCCATCGCTGTCCGCCTGGATCCGGTCCGATGATAGTAATTCTGTCTAGATTGCATGTTGGACCCACTAGCGCCTTTCTCTAAGGTATGAGGCGATGGACACTTAGAAGCCCTGTCACCTTGAGCTAGAACGCGCCAGCCGCCCAAGTTCGCATAACCGTCGACCAGTCGTCATTCTTGATGGTTACCTATGCCACATGAAAATTCCTCTATCCATGTCACTGATAGGGAAAACACCGCCCATGAGCGCTGAACGAAACGTAACAAAAACATCCTAGTTATAGATGCTGGGAGATATGGGCCATTTTATGAGAGGATAAAGGGCACCAGTACTGAACGGCCTGGGACAGTCCTTAATCCTCGCGGGCATCCTCGCGCCTTGAATATTCCAGTAGATGTTGGTAATATGGCTATCCTTTTGTCCGGGTGGCTTCTGAGAAAGGTTCGGAGACTAATCCTGCTTCCGCAGCTACTGACACCCTCCACAGCAGCGGTATAGACTTTTTGACACCGTGCCTCTGGTAGCCGTATTGTGGCCAAGGTCCTCGGTTTACTGCTTGTGCATCGCCGAAAGCACCGATCGAGGAACTGCAAGATGATGTGAGCTCTGGCCATATCACTGCTGTCCAACTGTTCACGAAACACCTCCATCGTGTCGATCGTCTCGACCGGCGAGGCACGTGCCTCATCGTTATGTATTCCGATTATCAATAGTTAAAATATTCTCAGACGCACAGGCATCCGATGTATGCCGCGCCTCGCACAATCGCAGCATCCGTTCTATGATTGAGGGGCGCCCCCGTCACCGGAAAGGATAGCTAGATGATGAAGGGCCTTCAGGTGGCTGCAGGATATCTGACTTTCTAATATCTCACCACAGGTTTTGACGCCCTTCGGTGCTGGTGCTCTCTGTGCGGCTGGCGTAGTGCCAATGGAAAAGACCAGTACGGCCCTATGGCAAATGGCGGTATGCCGCGTGGCTTGTATGGTCGGGCCGAAAGCCCATATAACGGATTGCACTTTGCAGAGGCTATGAGATCGGGCTCATCCAATGCATGTCATGTTTCCACTCCTCCTAATATGGCTGGTGTTTGGCTTTTGCTGAGGAGGTGTCTCTTCTGGCCGGTCGCCGGCTTCGAATAACGGATTCGTCAAGTATACACCATCGCTTGGAATGATGTCTATTCGAGAGAACTGGCCTTTGAAGTGCTCGGCCGAAGTGGTTGCTCCGCATGCCGTGCCTGTGAAGGATTTCCTTGATAACGTGGGTGTCGTTGTTGCTGATACGACCAGGGATCTTTGAAGAGGGCAGCGATTCGTGGATCGACCGACCGCCGAAGGTGTCAGGCTCTCCTCTTTGAAAAACAGCGCCATTACCAGTTCACTGCAATGGAAACGGATCGGAGTTCCTCGCATGTTTATCGGGGAGGAGCACCCAGTCGCCCAACCTGCGCACACAAGGCCTCCAACTCCCCATGTGATGGCGGATCGATTAGGGGTTGACTTGACAATCGTCCAAGGTAGGGCGCGTGGAAATGTCTAACAAAACATGGAAGTGTACGATAATAAGCTCCTAGCCGGGTCGGTGGCACGAAATGGGGGCAACTGGCGTCTCGAAATCAAGATCTGTCAACTCTTCCAAGGAGTGTCTCCCTTCGGAGAGATCAACGTACCAGATAAGAATCTTGCTATGGTTGTTATTGTAGGAACGACACCCGTTGGACGCTTGGACGGCAACTTTTTGCTAAGTATGACCTTGTAGGGGTACCATTTTTCGTGAGAGAGACTCCCTGATACTGGGCCATTTGGTGTAAAGAGGCCATAATGCTGCCTGGCAATTCAGACCCAATTCCTGTATACGCCGATCGATCGTATTCCATACATTATGCTTCACGATGTAGCCTTCACAAATGATTTATAGTATCGTGGTGCCACCGTCATGGTGTCCAGTACACTTAAGTGGTCTGCAGTGGTATCACTCCCCATCCAGCTGAGTCGGTGCAGTTGCCCACGTGTAGTGACTCCTGGCTTCTTGCTCTTCAGGATGATGGGCGAAAGCATCGGACAAAGAGAGTGACATCATTGATCTGATGCTTCTTGCCTTGTGCTTTTCTCCGCATCTCGCAGCATCGTGAACTCCGAGTCAGGACACAGGATGTGGTCGCGGCCTCAGATAGTAAGTCTCAGTCAACAGCTTTTCCTAACTGTCCAGGATGTCGTCTGGTATCTCGATTAGCTCAGGACAAACCTTCTGTTCGACGAGACCCGTACCTCCGGGAATGTCACTATCACACCCGAAGCCAGACGATGTGCACAGCATATGAAGAACGTCGCCAGACATCGCTTGCTGTGAACCTGAAACTCGAGCACCTCCCACAATTACCCAGTCGATCAACGGGGACCCAAATTCTGCAAGACGAATACGATGTCGCATCGTGATCCCCAGTCCACCCACGCACGTCGTCCTGATTGGCAGCAAGCTCGTGTTCCTCTTGGCGGCTCCGTTCCTGATTCTAAATTTGTCAGATCGCCGCTGGCATCATGCTTCTTCTAGCGATCTTGTGGAGATACCGTGGGTGATCACCTGACGATCGTCTCCACCTGACGACCGATATCGATACACCGACTTTTAAATTCAATG